>JBBPPC010000027.1:0-82301 GCA_038091775.1 Leccinum olivaceopallidum | reverse complement strand
TTGGTCGTCTCTTGGAACACATTCTCACACGGTCGGATAATGTCATGATTCTCGCTTGGACTGGGATCTCGGGCAGTAACCACAGCTACCTCCCTTTGGATCTTACTGTTTATGATCAAGTCGTTCCCCCTCACGTCCCGCAACCGATCGAAGCCACTGAGATGGAGAGGATGACCATGGCATTGCAGTCATCCTTGCCCGACCCCCTGCTCGCCGTTCAGTTGTACGAGCGACTGCATGACCTTCCCCCTCTGTCGATCATCACTGGTCGACTCCGCCTTCCTGGATTTGTTTTCTCCCTGACATCCCTCACCGCTATCACAGGAAAACCTGGATCGGACTCGATCGTTCATGTTTATCATGCGACTGTCCCCGTCCTCGGCGACGTGCGCATCGAGACCGACGACGACTTGGTCGGAATGCACGGCTTGGTCCTCATCCATCCTTGGATCAGTCCCCTTCTAGATAGGGATTTCACCGGCGGGGCTGCTCAGTTTGATCTAGCCATGCGTGCCTTACGGCTGGTCGTTCGAGTGAAGCAGCCCTTTGGTGCGCTGTTGCTTGCTTCGGAGGGGCGCGTGCTGTACAAACGTGTCGCGACGGACAGTTTGATCAAGGTTCAGATCCGGGCAGAGACGGCGTTGGAGGAGTTGATAGACAGCGTGCGTATAGTCGACATTCAGTAGTCGTGTGGATTGTTATTGGCTTTTGATTATCGCATACTCTCTTATATCGCTTTCTGCCAGACCTATCAGTATCTTTGTCGTGACGGCATTTTACGATGCGGACAAGGCGTATGCGCTGAAGGCTCGTGTAGAGCGTGTGCACGGACACGAGAGGAGGGCGTTGGAGGGCGTTGCGGATGCTGTCAGGGGAAGACAAGCTGGATCATCGGCATCGACGGAGGGCGAGGGTGGGTGGGAGAGATTGGGTGCCAGTGGCGGGGGTGGCGACTGCAGAGAGTGCGAGGCGGTAGTTTGAGGCGTTCGCGAGGATCTCATGATACAGGTTATATTCTTGCCAAATTGATATATCAACGCTTCGGCCTAGCCTAAAAGTCAAAGCCTACCCGCACTAAGCAGACGCCACGCCATCGTGAACGATCGCTCTGCGAGAGAGGAGAGGGAGATGGAGACCGAGTTCCCAGGACATAACGGATGAGCTATACTAAGAACACTATTGAGGGACGAGAACGAAGGAGTTGCGATTCTCCGTCGGACGAAAAAGGAAATGCACAAGTGGACTTTCATCCTGCCTTGATCAACATGGTGTATCGGCGTATCAGTACCTAGACAAAGTTCTTCCTGAGGTGGAGTCGCCCGGCACCGCATGTCTTACATGCAATCCGAAAAGGCAGCGCCAGTACCAGTGGACTGCTTGCACACTCCGACCTGTACAAGGCGACGCGAAAACTGGATGTACATGCTGCATCGCGAGCCTACTACAGACAAGCGATCTACAAAGTTGCGTGCTATGTACTCGTTGAGAACCCTGTGCTTGCGAGCACTAGTCTCGACCCCCGGTCAGAGGCCTGATCTTTTCCGCGTACACGTTTGGAATTGAGTCTCACCGGGAGACAGGTGGGTTATGTCGGCCGTTTAGGCGTACTAATGATACATGTGATCAATTTGTCTTCTCCTCCCCCTTGCCCCTCCACGATCAAACCCAGCATTCTAATATTCAGTACTCAGTTTCGAGACCCCTGTCATCATGAATCCGAGAGTGGTTCCCAGCTATGGAGATTTCCGTCAGCTGACAGAAGCGCTACGTCACGATCGCCTACGGCGTACCTGTGCTTCCTTCCAAAGACACGCGACCGGAAACGCGCCTTGACATAGTTGACACCTCGATCCCTTATCTGGGGAATGCGCGGGTTGACAACTCGTGACGCCGATGTTGCCAGATCGTTTCTTTGAACACCTGCCGCTCTGACGGCGCTACCTGGCACTATGTAACCGGTCGCGGCGAAGCAACCCCCGCATGAAAAGAGTGCATAGGCAGCAGTGGCGGACATCTGAGTGAAGGAAGTCATTTGGGGATATGGTTGCTGCCGCCCTCATCGGGCCATGTATATATGCTGGAGGAGCGTATTATGTAAATCAGGAGTTCCTGATTGATACGTACTGTATGTACATACTCCGAGCTCGATCCGGCCTCAGGCTGTTCAAATGACACGATAAGTCGTGTGTTTTTCGAGTAATCGTACAGCCATGTTGCCACGAGGGTCCTTCTTTGAGCGAATCGAGCCCCTTGAACGTCGGATGTTGCAAGTCGTATTTCGTGTTTGCAGAGGTGACTCAGGTGAGAACACTGAGAAGTTGGCGGATGGCTTGTGGCACTGACACTGATGGGGAAATCAAAGTGGGTTGGAGGAATTTTGCAAGCAAAACTTTTCGCTCCAAGTCTTTCCGGAGGAGATGCCGTACAGTGCCTGAGTGCGGTAACATTGTAGGGCCCTGGAGTATGTATGAGTGTACTGCCCTACTACGCGGCAATCCAAGGCCAAGGCTGTACATATAGGTATTTCTCACGCCCCATGCTTGCAACATCATCGAGCACCCGACTAGCCCATATCCTCTCGCCCGTGCCGAGAGCACGACCGCTACGTTCGCTGACAGCTGCGACGCCACCGCTGATGCAGTCGTTTCGAACGAGTGCTGTGCGCCAGGACTTTCACTTCGACACACATCATTTTGTGCAGCGTCTGGAACGGGAAGGGCTGAACCGGCAGCAGGCTGAGGGAATCATGTCTGCCATGGCCGAGGTCATCGACGAGAGCATACGGAATATGACGAGCAACATGGTGACCAAGGCGGACCAGGAAAAGGTCCGTAGCAAAACCCACCCGTTGAAACTCGACTGCGATTGATTGAGGTGGCCGATCGCCAGCACCAATACACCCAGCAAGTCGATTTTGCGCAACTCAAGTCGGAGCTTCAGTTGATGGAGAAGAACGACCTGGCAATGATCAAGGCGGAGAACGACCGACTGCAGGCGGACATGGAGAAGCTGAAACAGCGGTTGCGGGAGGAAATCACGCGGACGCAGGCGGGTGTACGATTGGATCTGAACCTGGAAAAGGGACGGATGAGGGAGGAGAGCAGCGGTCAGGAGCTCAAGATCAAGGAAGTGGACACGCGGATCGAGCAGGAGATTGCGAATCTCCGTACGGCCATCCAGGCATCCAAGGTAGGGCATTCCATTGTGCATCGCGAGGTTCCTGAGACGCAACTTTTTTTTTTTCCTCCAGGCAACCACGCTGCAATATTTGGTTGGGTTCGGTATGTGCACCACCATGGATCACCCGCCGAGACTGACTGAGAGCGTTTGCAGTGACGGGATGTTCAGCGCTGCTCATGGCGTATATGCGATTCAGGGTTTGATATACATTTGTATATCAGATACATCTATTTTTATAACTTCTACATCTATCGCGGTATCGATTTGATGGTCCACGGATCCGATCAACTAACAGAAGTACAACGGATCTCCAAGGGAATCAATCGTCCAAAGGTGGTATGACATCGCATTGGATGACCTCTCCGAGCGCGACTTTTTTAAAGGATGCGTAGGCCCTAGCAAGGTCATCGTTGACAATGACATAGTCAGACGTGCCAGGCTGTCGGGCATACTCGATCTCTGAGAGCGCTGTGTCAAGACGTCGCTGGACGGCCTCCTCGGAGTCGGTGGCACGACCACGTAATCGACAGCGGAGCTCGGCCATGTTAGGCGGGGCGATGAAGAGGTATACGGGATTGAGATCGGTTTGCTTGATCTGCCTGACGCCCTGGGCGGAGTGAGAGTGGGGTGAGAGGGGGCCGTGGGAGGGCGTACCTGGGAGTCGATATCAAGTACGCATCGCCTACCCGATTTCCGGACGGCATCTACGGCTTGTCTGGAGGTGCCATAAAAGTTGCCAGAAAACTGGGCAGTTTCGATGAAGGCTTGCTCTGCGGCGAGGGCCTTGAATTTTTCGGGGGAGACAAAGTGGTACTCCTTGCCATTGATCTCTCCCGGACGTGGTGCTCGGGTGGTGTCTGATCGTCAGAGGGTTGAGTGGTTTAGCAGGGGTGTGGATACGGAACGCGTACGAGATACGCTGAAACCAAACTTGTCTGGAAGGTCGTCAAAGAGATGTTTGAGGAGGGTGCCCTTTCCGACGCCAGAAGGCCCAAACACGATGAGCGGGCGAGTGACAGACATATGTGAGAGTTATGTGTCACACAAAGACAGCGTGACCTCGTCTCGAAACCAACCACGTGACACAGCCCATTCGGTTTTTATTTTATTTTTTATAATTTTTATATTTCGTCGTTGTGTCCATTCTCTCCTGCAATGGGTGCCGTTTGTTGTCGCCCCACAGTGAGTCTTCCACTCGTCCGTCCTCGCCGTTTCGCACAACTATTTCGCAGCCCGTCGACTTCGATGGAGACGTAAATCTCTTCCATTTTATCCTCCTCCGATGCGTTGGAAAGGGCGCGTTCGGAAAGGTAATACTCGCCAAGACCCTAAGCCGTACACACCCCTCACCGCCTCCACAGGTTCGAATGGTGCAGCATAAACAGACTCATGAGCTGTACGCTCTCAAGTACATCAATAAGCCAAAGTGTGTCAAGATGAAAGCTGTTGCCAACATCATCCAAGAACGGCGCCTCCTTGAAGAAGTCCGTCTCATCACCCCCATCACACGCTTATGTCAGACCAACCTCTGCCTTTAGATTGATCATCCCTTTGTCGTCAACCTTCGCTATGCCTTCCAAGACGACGAAAACTGCTTTTTCGTACTCGATCTCATGCTCGGTGGCGACTTGCGTTGTCCGTCCTTTTCCTCTCTTCCCCTCCCCTCTTTGACCCTCTTCTTTTCCCACAGTCCATCTCGACCGCCTAGGTGCTCTACCAGAACACACCGTTCGGTTCTACGTCGCACAGCTCTCCTCTGCCCTTGCTTTCCTACATGAGAACCGTATAATACATCGGTTTGTCCTGCCTCGTTTCTCCGTCGTGTTCAGTTGCTATACCCTCTTGTAGCGACATCAAACCCGACAATATCCTCCTCGACGAGCGTGGCCATGCCCACCTCACCGATTTCAATATCGCCGTCCACTATTCCGAGCGTCGTATGCTTACCGGCGTAGCAGGAAGCATGGCCTACATGGCACCAGAAATTCTGACAAAGCGTGGCTATACTTATACAATCGACTGGTGGTCTCTCGGCGTCTGCTCGTATGAACTTCTCTTTGGCCGCCGGCCGTTCCGTGGAAAGACCAACAGTGATTTGACCCACGCAATATCAAAGGACAACCTAAGATTCCCTGAAGACGCAGAGAAAAAGTGCAGTCGCGCCGGCTTGCAGGTCATCAAGGGTGTCAGTCCTCTCCGCTTCTTTTTTTCTCACGCTGTCTCACTCCACACATCAGTTCCTGGAAAGAGATCCGACCAAACGCCTAGCATGTAAAACAAGCGAAGGTTTCGACGAAATTCGACAACACGCCTGGTTCCAGCCCATCGATTGGCATGCTCTGGAAAACAAGGAGCTGCCACCTCCCTTTACGCCCGACGTGCGTGTAATTTCTCAATCCCACCCATCCCTTCTCCTTGCTTACCATCGGCCATCCACATGCAGTCTAAAAAGGCTAATTTTGATGCTTCGCACGAACTCGAAGAACTCTTGCTCGAGGATAACCCTCTGAAAGCCAAACAACGGAAACCACGTGATGTTAACTCATTAAGCGCAGAAATGCGGCAAATGGAGGAACAGTACGGCGTTTCTTCTCTCCACTTCTCCTACTCCTCTCAACATTGTTTCACCTCCAGATTTACTTCTTACGACTTCAGGAAGATGCAGCGTCGATCATATTATCCACATAATCAGCAAATAGTATCGTCCATCACAGCCACGACATCAACTGGAGGTTTAGTCGCCTCGAGACCCACTACACCCATGGCTGCCGATCAACCTACAGTGGACATTACCCATGCTGGGCGCGACTCGTTCGAGGGGGACAACCACAACCACATCGCCTTGACCACCACCAAGCTCTCTGACAAGGCTTACTCATGATAGTGCCTTATCCCCCATGCGCTGATCAACGATTGGCCGCAATCATCTGGAGATCAACATCCGAAACGATATGTATACATTTATTGCATATTTTGCGAACATCTTCCTTGCAGAGTAATAGTTTAACCCCTAGCTTAATGGGTGTCTCCACTCCTTGCTCGTAGGCACCTTAAATTCACACTGCTTTGATCCCACGACCAAGGATACCACATCACGTTTTTATTTATTCTTCTCTTAAACCTATGGCATGTCTCTTATTACGACCCTGCAATACCTCTTGGATACCACCGTACCTTCGCTGATCATGCCTTTCTCGGTTCTCGGTTCTCGATATCTCTTTCTATCCTTGTTCTGTGTTTTAGTGTTTCTTTTCAGGTCGGTCACCGAACTTTTTGGTTTCGCGCTCTTTAATCCATGTTTTATCAGGGTTTCAGTGTGTATCGTTGACTAGCTCGATCGCATGCCACCGATCATATCGTGTACACATTCGCCGACCTTTTTCGGATGGACATCATCTTATCACTGCGATCGGACGACGTTGCCTGAAATTCGAAAGCAAGCCTGTAGCGCATCAAGTCGTAAGTACTACCGCGACCCCAGTGGGCGAGACAAATACTGATGCCAACGATCTTTAACGCTCGAGGAATCCCAGGCTTCTTGGTTCTGACGCTTTACTGCACATCTTGATTGACACAACGCTCCGCTCAAATTCATCTCAAAGGGTACAATCTGATTGAGTTACTACGAACACAAGTTCCGCTAACCTACAATCATTGACCGAGCATAATCGTTGCTATTGTAAAACGAATCGGGCTATTCTCTCTGCGGAATCCAGGATATCTTTTGGAAAGATCTGGGGCAAAGCCCACCACCCGTGCGGACGCTCGTCATATTCGACGAGTTCAACAGGCCTCCCGAGCGCTGCGAGGCGTTTCTTCAGCTCGCGGGAGGAGTCGATCAGTAAGTCCGCGTCGCCGACCAGGATGAGCGTCCTGGGCCAATCGAGGGCAAAGGGCAGAAAAGACCCCGAGACGAGCGGATCCGTGCGCACCACGTCTGGACTGGGCGTACCGACGTAGGCGTTCCAGAATTGCTCGTGCATGGCCAGACCTACGACGTCGTTTTCCGCAAGCGTACTCGCGTAGTCGCTCAGGAGGTCGTTCGTCTGGATCGAGGCTGGCGCGATGGCGACGACACCGCCCGGGCGGGATCTCCCGGACTGCAGGATGAGGTGAGTCAATACGATGGCTGTAAGAAAGGGTCAGTATCAATGGGATGCTGTAGATGGGCGGTGGGCGCTCAGGACTGACCGTGGTTACCCCCAGCGCTGTCGCCTGCGACAATGATGTTGGACGGCTTGTATCCCTTGCCAAGAATGTAGTCGTAAGCAGCCACGACGTCCTGTAACGCTGCGGGAAATGCGTTTTCCGGAACCGTGGCGAGACGATAACTCGGTGCGATAAGCACGCATTCACTGGCAGTTTCTCCTGACTGCGATGCTCGGACGGCGCGGAGCAGCTGTACGTAATATTGCGTGCAGAGTTCAAAGGTCGGGTGTCCGCCAATGTTGCCCCCTCCGTGAATGAAGAAGATAACGCGGGTGTTCGCGGCGTCTGCAAGTGCTGGGGCCTGGTCTTTGTTCCCAAGGGAATAGAAGTAGACGGGGACGCGCTCCGGAGTCTTCAACATCCCTGTGCTCTCTAGGATGGGATCTGGGTGAGGGGATGGAGGAGCGGTCTCGATGCGGACCGTGATATCATGGGGGAGGGTCTCTGTAGCTGGGTGTCGCGCGCGTTGCTCCACGGACTCGGCGGTGCCGTAGGACCATGGAATCGAATGAAACATGGCCTTCACTGCTGGCAAGAGGTTGCGTTGTGCGTCTGTGAGTGGCATGATGGGAAGGCGGTCTTGTTGGGTACGCGAAGATGAGGCCCCTGATACTATCAAGCTGCTTATATTCATCTGGGCCCTTCCTGTGATGTGCCTCGCTCTATGGACGGCATCATTGATCCTTGCCTCGAATGACGGAGTCATTGGAGGTTCGATGAACTGTTCGGGATGATTTCAATTGTTCACGCCGCGCGGCTGTCCTCGCGCAAGATATTCATTAAGGTCCCCGACTCGGACTGATGGGCCGGCGGTCACGGAAGATGGGCTGAATCGCCGCCTGCGGAGCATAGTAGAGCACAGTATGGTACGGTAAAGGCATTTTACCGTGAGAACTGTACTCACACGATCGATTCGACAGCCCGTTCGAACTTCGAGAAGGCGGTGGCGCGCAGCGCTTGTTGGATCAAATCGGGAGAATTCCCCGCCTCAAAGCCAGAGTTGTTGTTTTCTTCTTTAAGTCACTCTAACCTTCTGCCTTGATCCGATTCGGGGCTCTAAGACACCGCCAATGAGGAGGCTTTCCGTCGCGCTCTGATCACCACAAAATTGTTGTACATTTCAGAAAGTTGGAGCTCCATCCGAGCCAGGCATCCCTTCCTAGAGACATTCCCATTGGGGTAGAATTACATGTTAATACCAGCCAACTTTCCTTAAAATACCACAGCCTTGATAGATCATATTGGAGCTGTGCAACTTGCCTGTATATACTTGCCCTTTATCCACTACGCTATCCCATCACTTCCTTGGAAGGCGGTCAGTAGGGGAACAAGGGCAAACAACTCAAATCTCAATATCTGATCCAGAGTAAAACATCCTACGTCTACTGGCCATGACAGGAGTAAGTTGCTCGTCGTGCCACTGTCAATGAGATCATGCTTCCACGAGAGATCCGATAGCAGGATACGTCAGCTCAAGATGATGGGGCTACACTGGGTCGCTGGGGCGGCATCCTGTTTCGTCTTACGCCAATGTCGGCCTGATGGAGACCGGCCGCGGCCAACGGCGGAAACATTGAGACGGGCTGGCAACAGAACTGGACCACACTCTGTACGGGCGACTACGAGGTACGCGTACAAGGGATACTGCCTTTCGCTACGAATAAGTAGATATATAGGACATCATACGTGACTGGTATGCTTACATCGAGAACAACAAACAGCTATTACTTGACAATCACAGCAAAAGAAACCGGGCGATCCTTTCCACCGAATCCTGGACATTCTCCGGAAAGACCTGGGACATGATCCACCACGCATGCGGACGCTCTTCGTACTCGACGAGTTCGACCGGCCTCCCGAGCGCACTAATGCGCTTCTTCAGCTCGCGGGAAGAATCGATCAGCCCGTCCGCGTCGCCGACCAGGATGAGCGTCTTGGGCCAATCGGCCGAGAAGGTCAAAAGGGCTCCCGAGATGAGCGGATCCGCGGGTAAGACGCCAGACTCGCCGATGTAAGCCTTCGTCATCTTCGCGCCCAGGGCGAGATCAACGATGTCGTGTTCTGCTTGTTGTTTAGCATAGTCACTCATGAGGTCTGGATCTACGATGGACCCGGGTGCGATGGCAACCACGCCGTGAGGGCAAGGTTTGCCGGACTGCAGGATGAGGTGGGTCATTACGACGGCTGTGCAAGATATTTAACCAGGTGGATCAAGAGGCATCAAGGCACTGACCGTGGTTACCCCCAGCGCTGTCGCCCGCGATTATGATGTTTGAGGCCTTATATCCCTTGCTGAGAACATAGTCGTACGCAGCCAAGTTGTCCTGGAGCGCTGCGGGAAATGCATTCTCAGGTCCCGTGGCAAGGCGGTAGCTCGGTGCGATCAGCACACATTTGGATTTGCTCCCAGACTGTGAGGCAACGGCACGAAGCAGAGCACCGTAATATTGCGTGAAAATTTTCTCGGTGGGGTGGCCAGAGACGTTGCCTCCACCATGCATCCAGAAGATGACGCGGGTGTTATCTTCCGAGTCCTGTGGATCCGAGTCCGAGTTGGCACTGGCCTCACCGCTGTTGAGGGAATAGAAGTACGTCGGGACGCGCTCCGGCGTCTTCAACGCGCCGGTGCCCTCAAGAATAGGATCTGGGTTGGGGGAGGGAGGAGCGATCTCGATGCGAACTGTGACATCAGGTGGGAGGGTCCCCGGCGCTGGTTGCCGCGCACGCTGCTCGAAGGACTCGACGGTACCGTACGTAAATATGCCTGCTTGAATGGCACTGGCTCGTATGAATGACAAGGCGTTGCGTTGAGCATCTGTCAGAGGCATGATGGTGGTTGTTAGTACGATGGGGCGTTACGCACCTTATATACAGATCAGAATCTGTCGTCCCCGAGATGGCAGGGGCGCTAGCGAAAGAACATACCCAGTGACCAAAAGAACGGCCTTTATTCGGGCCGTTGACAATCGCCGCATCACGCTTTGGACCCGACGGATGGTCGAGCCACCTCTGATTTGAAACAACTTCCAGTTGCTACCCCGGTGAGTCATACCGTCTCATACGCCTCGGAGGTCTTAACTTTCAGACGCTTTTTCGTCGTCACGGCCGTGTTGGGCGAACCATAACCGGGTAGTCCCGAAACCCAATGTTCCGTTTTCGGAAGCGCATGCTGATAAGTACCTTAGGAACGTCTGAAGTCTTACTTTTCACCCGCGTGCAAGTGTTTCTGTTGCTCGTCTTCATGTTGGTTATCACATCATCGGAGCCAAATTTACCGATCTGCGTGAAGCGAAATTTAACAGTACAACAAGTCAATTAACATGATGCGCCACACTGTTTCTTCGTACAAAGATCTTCAAGTGGGTAGCATTACTGAAGGCCGTCGCCAACTACTCAATAGCCAGCCAACCAGCCAGTAAACAGTTTCTGATCATAAAATCAAGGTCTGATCCGAAGTGGAGATAGGCAGACGCGCCGTGCGTCCGTCACTGCAGAACGAATTGGGCAATCCTCTCCGCAGAATCCCGGATATCCTCTGGAAAGATCTTGGGCAGAGTCCACCACCCATGCGGACGCTCGTCGTATTCGACGAGTTCGACAGGCCTCCCGAGTGCCGCAAGGCGTTTCTTCAGCTCGCGGGAGGCGTCGATCAGTAGGTCCGCGTCGCCGACTAGGATGAGCGTCCTGGGCCAATCGAGGGTAAAAGGCAAAAAGGACCCAGAGACGAGTGGATCCGTGCATGCAACGCCAGACTCGCCGACGTACGTGGTCCACATATACTCGAGTGTGGGCAGATCGACGACATCGCGGTCGGCGAGGGTCTTTGCGTAGTCGCTCAGGAGGTCATTCGTCTGGATCGAGCCCGGCGCGATGGCGACGACACCATGGGGATGCGGTCTTCCGGACTGCAGGATGAGGTGGGTCAACACGAGGGCTGAACGAACGAGGGTCAGTATCGGTACCGTGTTCGATTGGCATTCAGGTACTGACCATGGTTACCCCCTGCGCTGTCCCCAGCGATCACGACGTTGGACGCCTTGTACCCCTTGCCAAGGACGTAGTCGTAGGCAGCCACGATGTCCTGCAGCGCTGCGGGAAAGACGTTTTCGGGGGCCGTGGCGAGGCGGTAGCTCGGCGCGACGAGCACACACTGGGCTTCTCCTTCCGACTGCGAGGCGACCGCACGAAGTAGCTGGACGTAATATTGGGTAAAGGATTCGATCGTGGGGTGGCCGGTGACATTGCCTCCGCCGTGGATGAAAAAGATGACGTGGGTATTGGCGATATCTTTCAGGTTCTGTGAATCCAAGCCCGAGTCCGAGTTGGCATTGGCCATGCTATCGCTGAGGGAATATATGTAGATGGGAACACGCTCCGGAGTCTTCAACACTCCAGTGCTCTGCAAGATGGGATGCGAGTGAATGGACGGAGGGGCGATCTCGATGTCCACCATGACATCCGGTGGGATGATCTCTGGGCGTCGCGCGCGCTCTTCCACGGACTCGGACTCGAGGGTGCCATGGGAATACAAATGTACGCGAATTATTTCACGCACTCTTGCTAGCGCATCGCGTTGCGTGTCTGAGAGCGGCATGATGATGGTCTACCGATGCACGAAAATATGGCATGCCTCTTATAAGTTATATCAGGCAGTGCCGGCTACTTCGAGATGAGCCGCCGTGACTCCTACCTGACAATTTTGAGAAGTTACGCCTTGTTGAGGACCTTGGCGATAAAGATTGAGTCATGCACGCCTCTCTATGAGTCATATGTTTTGTATCCCGCTGTCGTGTTGGAAGATCTCGGCGGTAGCGCTGCCGAGAGGTCGAGATCATGTAGAAGCGAATTTCAATGGAACTAATCCTGCACTTGTATTTGAATGTACTGGGATCATACCAATTTGAAGTTTCAAGGCCTCAATCTTGGAGAGGTTTCGAAGGGTTCGCCAGATTGTTTCAGCAGTATTGTTGCGCGGGGCACGGCTTCTCGTGAGTTTTTTTTTCCCCTGCGCACGATTCCACGGCTTCTTGGAATTATCATGAGTCTGCAGTGTCCATACTAATGAACACCAAACTGTTTCACCAGGATACTGGAGCATTGGGGTTTTCCTCCGAGGCTTTTCGATTTCGGTAGCCGCGGTGTCAATGAGTCAACCGCGTTGGATTCACGGACTTCCTAGTTTGGTGAGTGTTTGGTGTTGTCTCCTGTTTCTAACGCTTATGATTGGTCGAAATCGGTCATGGGCCGCTATGTTTCATGTCGTGGTTGCAAACCAAGTACAAATGACCATATCCATTGTAGTTGTAAATCAGGGCTCAAGACATATCTCACATCATCGATGCAAAGCTTACCAGACCGCATGGAATGCAATAAGATCAGCTTATAAGACGGTGGGCAACATTGGGGTCCGAGTCTGCTGGTGTTACACTATTCCGTTCATTTGTTTTGGTGTAGTACGACAATGCCACATCACCCAGTACCCAAGTCCTATCAGGAGCGGTGTAAATTACTCTGAAGTGACTACCCAACCCAGCTGTCAATTTACATACAATTCCGGTCAACGAACCAATATGTGTCCATAGATAGACTCACCCTGTGTTCCTGTCACTGCAGAACGAACCGGGCAATCCTGTCCACCGAATCCTGGATATCCTCCGGAAAGACCTGGGGCAGGACCCACCACGCATGCGGACGCTCTTCGTACTCGACGAGTTCGACCGGCCTCCCGAGCGCAGCGAGGCGCGTCTTCAGCTCGCGGGAAGCATCAAGCAGCGTGTCCGCGCCGCCGACCAGGATGAGCGTCCTGGGCCAATCCACAGAGAAGGTCAAAAGGGACCCCGAGATGAGCGGATAGTCAGGTGAGACGCCAGACTGGCCGAGATAGGCCTTCGTCATCTTGTCGCCCATGGACTTATCGATGATGTCTTGTTGTTGAGCTTCGTCATTCGTGTGGTCAGGCCCTCGGAGTTTGGATGAGGGCGCGATGGGAACAACGCCGTCAGGACAAGGTCTGCCGGACTGCAGGATGAGGTGGGTCATCACAATGGCTGTGCAAAATGAGGTGGGTCAGATGTCAATCAATAAGTCTATAGGCGGTGAGGCACTGACCGTGGTTACCCCCGGCGCTGTCGCCTGCAATGATGATATTGGAGGCCTTGTATCCCTTTCTGAGAACATAGTCGTACGCAGCCAAGTTGTCCTGGAGCGCTGCGGGAAATGCATTCTCAGGTCCCGTGGCAAGGCGGTAGCTCGGTGCAATCAGCACACATGTGGATTTGCTCCCAGACTGTGAGGCAACGGCATGAAGCAGGGCACCGTAATATTGCATGAAATGCTGATGGGTGGGGTGGCCAACGACGTTGCCTCCGCCATGCAGGTAGAAGATGACGCGGGTGTTGAGGATGTCCTCAGACTTGGAGTCCTGTGCGTCCGGGTCTGAGTCCGATTTGGCACCGGCCTCACCGCTGTCAAGGGAGAAGAAGTACATCGGTACACGCTCCGGCGTCTTCAACGCGCCGGTGCCCTCAAGAATGGGGTCTGGGTTGGGGGAGGGAGGAGCGATCTCGATGCGAACTGTGACATCAGGTGGGAGGGTCCCCGGTGCTGGTTGCCGCGCGCGCTGCTCGAAGGACTCGACGGTACCGTACGTAAACATGCTTGCTTGAGTGAACATGGCCCGCATGACCGACACGGCGTTGCGTTGAGTATCTGTCAGAGGCATGATGGGGGTCGTGTTAGTGCACATAGATAGGGCGTTATGTACCTTATATACAGATCAGAATCCGTCGTCCCCGAGTTGGCAGGGTCGTCAGCGAAAGAACATACCCGGTGACCAAAAGAATGGCCTTCATTCGGGCCGTTGACAATCGCCGCATCACGCTTTGGAGCCGAGGGATGGTTGAGCGGCCTCTGATTTGAAACAACGTCCAGTTGTTTCCGGATCCTACCGTCTCATATGGAGAGGTCCTAACTTTAGAACGCTTTCTCGTCGTCCGTGTCGCATCAGCTGGGCGAAAGTGGGCAGGCTCATAACCGAGTAGTCTCGAAACCCGACGTTCCGTTTTAGAAAGAGCATGGGGAATGTTGGTGGGCCTTCCAGTAATGTCTGGAGACAGTTCGAACCTCTCGTGCTGTTTTTTTTTGGTTCATTTTTCGTGCGGCCACTGAGCCTATACTGGAAAATAAGCTCTGGCCGTGTAAGTATGCGATTTCGAAAGTAGGCAAGAGTAGTCTTGCCGCCTGCACACATTCCGTTCACTCGTTTTGGTACTCCAAATTCCAATGCCACATCACCTACTTCCCATTAGGAGTACTAACCCATGCTTAGCTTGCAACCTCGAGGTGCGACCGTGCGAGGTTGCTTGCCACGTAGACGTGCGGGGGAAAGCCGGAGGTCACTGCCTTGATTTGAAACGGGGTCGGTGACAACGGCAGTCATAGCCCCCTTGTCGAATGTCACGATATGATGGCGTAGTAGTAGTAATTCCGCAGGAATGGTCACGTGGCAAGGATCCACAGCCTCATACAGGATGATCTGTTGCTTACTTGCTCATCTTGGCGCGGACTCTATATAAGTCAGTCAACAGATCATGATGATCAAGCTCCCCTTTCCACGACGCATACTACAACACACGAACCTCCGTCCGTTTCACTACTCCCTCCCGAGAATGGCCGAGTCAGCGCAAAAATCCGAGTCCGAATGGCGCGCGATACTGAGTCCCGAGCAGGTATGTGGGGTGGAGAAAAGGCATCATCTCACCTGAATGCGGGACGGGACAGTTTAGGGTTTTACGTCAGAAAGGCACGGAGCCTGCGAGGACTGGCGAATACGACAAGCACAGCGAGCAGGGCACCTACACTTGCGCCGGCTGCGGGACACCGCTCTACAAGAGCACCACCAAGTTCAAGAGCGGCTGCGGGTGGCCCGCGTTCTTTGATGGTGAGGGTTGTCCGTCTGCCATGGTTGGTCGCTTATCGCTCATCGCAGCCGTTCCCGGTGCTGTGACCCGTCATGAGGATGGCTCGCTTGGTATGATCAGAACAGAGATTACGTGCACTGCCTGTGGTGGGCATTTGGGGCATGTCTTCAAAGGCGAAGGGTATGCTACGCCGAGTAGGTTGCGTCGTGTTCATTCGAACCTTCAACTCACGAGCCATTGCAGCGGATGAACGTCATTGTGTCAACTCCATTTCGCTGAAATTCCGTGACGAGTAATGTTGTCGACCGTCTTTAATGCTGTAACACCACCGTCGCTGTATTCATCGTAGATTTGGGGCCGAGTGTAATCGGATTGCTAATCAATGTCCTTAAATTCCATGACGGGTAGATTAAGAGAGTGTAACGGATGGAGGAATAGATGTACAATCTGTAAGACCGCTGCAGATGACCAAAAGGAACTCGCCAGGGGCGAGACGAGTAGATGCACATAACGAGCATGATAGATGGTGGGTGTTCAAATGCCTTCCATACTCTTCATAAGCTCGTCCAGTTCGGCTTGCGAAGCCTTGTACTTGGTAAGTGCGTCCTAGAAACAAGCGAATGCATGAGAGGCAACGCGAGGTGATAAGGGCGACGGGGAGGCATACCTCGTACTTCTGCTCCCACTGGTCGCGCTCCTGCTCAGCGCGCTGGACCTGACGCTCAAAGTGCTCTGCTTTGACATCGACCTGACGCAGTCTAGGACGGCGATCAGCGGTAGATCATGCGATAACGGGTGTGATCCGACGCACTTTTCCGTCGTCTCCTTGACGTTCTTCTCCGCCGCGTCAAGCTCCTCCTCGAGGAGTGAAATCTTTCGCGAGAGACCCTCGTTTGTGGTCTTTGAGTTCTCACCCTCTACCTGGGCAGTTTTGGCCTCGGCGAGGTGGGACTCGGCTTTCTCGAGATCGGCTTCGAGACGATCGATCCGCACGTTGAGGGAGCTGATTTGCTGTTCATGCTCAAGGATGGTCTGCTCGTGTTTCTTGTTCTTTGCCTCTGCTTCCTCTGCGCGTGCGACGGCGTTGTCTGCCTCGGTGCGGAGGGCGTTGAGTTTCTGTTGGGGTGTATGAGAACGAGAAATTAGTAAGAAGGGCGATGAGATACATCTTTGATCTTTTCCATTGTGCTGCTTGGCGGTGTCGGTGTCGGTGTCGAGCGAGGTTTGAGTAGAGTCGCGGTTGTTGGGACTGAACGAGCGGGATACTTAAATGTCGGTTGAGCGTGCGAAAAAGCCGAGCTTGCCTTTTGTGATCATCGCGGTCGATAACAAGTTAACGAAGAGATGGCTGCTCCGGTAGCACAAGAGGGTAAGAAAAGCGAGTTAGATGGATTCGTATTCTTATAATGTTCGATCAGAACTGCCCATCCTCGAGGCAGTCATAAAGTGAGCCCACCCGCATCCACACCCTCTACCCAGACTGAACCCGTTTCAGCATCCGGAACCGGCTCACCGCCCTCAAGAGAGATCGTGCAGACTTTATCAAACCATCAGTCGTAAATTCTCTATACCAGGCCGTCGTAAAGCAAGGTTCGTCCCTTTCCACTCTTCGATCCCATCCCCGCCCAACACAACAGATCAGTCACGAAACTCAACGACATCCGCGACGATAACACCACCTACAATAATCGAGTGGACACTACCCTCACAGACGTTTTCAGTCTCCTCTCCCTCTGCTATCTCACCCTAGGTCGCACAAAGGAATGTCCCGCCGTCTACTCCCAGCTGGCTTCCATGCGTGTTAGTGTCCATCCACCCCCCCCTTTCCTTTCCATCGCCGGTACTGCTCGCTCGACCGCCATCCATTTCGAGTTCCCGCAGTGCCCGCTAGTCCTGACCTTTTTTTAGCAGATTACCCAGTAGACACGTACTGACGCCATGCCCCCCTTTGCTTCAGCAAATTATCACCCATATGGAGGAATCAGGTCTCTACAGCGAAGCCGATCTCGGCCCATTCCACCGCAGATTAGGAGAGCTCCGCTCCATCGTCCAAAACGACGCCGAGAGCGGAAAGCATCCAGAGGCCATGACCAGGTTACTCGAACGACAGCTCAACGAATGTGGTGCGCAACTTCCTATTCCGTCTTCCTCGCCTCCCACCATTTAGTCCGAACGTCTCGCCGTCTTCGTAGATGCCATCGTGCAGTCTCTCCAAGACTCCTTGTCTGAAATCTCCGTCGAGCTTATTCCCATTCACGAACGTCTCGTCGCCATACGACGGCCACTAGTAGCACTGGCTGCCAAGGGAGGTTCACTCAAGGCCGAGCTCAAGCCTCTGGCCGAAGAGCTTCGCAAGATCGACTCGTTGAGTATCCCGACACCCACTTGCCAAGACAAAGTCTCACTTCGTTTATAGGAAGCGCGTCGATGGCAAATTCCTCGGACCAGGCGGAATCGTCCCTGCCTCCCAGGCAGTTTGCTCCTCTCTTCTGGAAGACTGCTTCGACATCCTGCAGCAGATCAAGGCCCAGGACGATTCCAAGAACGTGGCCACTTCGCTCAAACCGATACACGACCGCCTCAGCCAGCTCCGTTGTGAACTCGAGAACCTCGTCCTCACACATCGATGGAGTCTCAGAGAAACCGACCTGTACAACTACTCCCTCAGTCTCCAAGAGATCGACAAGATGAGAATCGACGGCAAGTTTGTGGACGCAGACGGAAACCGTCCGCCAGGGCAATACGTGAGTCTTGCTCGTCCATATCGTCTCTCCTCGCCGATCGACCGGGCTCCCTCCCAGGTACTGCTCTATCTCTTGAGACGATGTTATGGTCTCATCTATCGCTTGCTGTCGTCGAGCGAGCCCGTATCAGAGGAGTTGATGCCGATAGTACGTCTTACTCCCCCACGTTCCTCCCCGTGCGCAGAGATTCCGAATTGACACCCCCCAGGCGAACAAGCTTTCGACGGTCAAGAAATGCCTCAACGAAGTGTGCAAGCACGGAGGTCCTTTTAGCCCTCGCGACCTCTACCCAGTACGCCCCATCGAGTCGCGCTCCGCACCACCGTGAAACGTTTTCTGACGGATTTTCTTGCAGTATCAACTGGCGCTGCACCAGATCGACTCCATGCGCAAGGACGGCAAGTTTATTGGACGCGACGGCAACATACCAGAAGGCCAGGGTATCGTCATGGCACACCTGAACGAGTGTCACGAGCTCTTGGAGATGGTGGGTCGTCGTCCTCGAATGATGGGGACAATAAACTAACTGACCGACCGACACGCACGCACGCACGCGTTGCTTGCACAGCTTAAAGAGTCGATGGATGAGGAGAACGACGAGTACTTTGAGGACGAAGAGGACGAACAGTTTGACGCAGCATCAGACTCCACAGACTGAGCTTTTCCTACCTTGTTTATTTCCCCCCTTCAATTTCATCGTTGGTACTTGCAGCCTCGCAAGTCCCACATAGACACGAGTTTGGCCGCTAGCACGAATTCGGGAAATCGGTGTGGAGTTCGAGGCGCAGAATTCTCCGCCGCGACGTCAGTGGAGTGACACGTAATTGGGTGCTAACGGTTACCCGAACACCTTGAAGGAACCTCCCAGGAGCTGGAAACGTGTCGCTCTGCGAAATAATGATAGCATTCGCCAAAGGTATCACAGGACATGAAGACTACGGGATAAGCAGGTGATGGTACTTTTTGCCAACGCGTCCCCAAACCAAAGCGGATGTGTCATCGCCAAAAATCTCTATGAGGTAAAGGAAGAAACGTGGTCTTCAACGACCTTCTTGATTTTCGCCTCTAAGTCGGGGGTAACATTGCCAATCGAAATCTCTTCCAGTAGAGGTGTTTGCGAGCTCGTCAAATGTGACCTGAACTCAGCCTCCCACTGTGTGATCTTGTCGACGGGAATGGAATCAAGCTAAAGGAGGGATCAGACAATAGACCCTCGCAAGAAGCACAGTCACGCACCAAGCCGTTGACACCGGCGTAGATGATCGGCACTTGGACCTCCATTGCAAGAGGTTGGTACTGGCCTTGCTCTTCAAAGCAGCATCCGTAAGTACGACCACTTCTACCCCAAAACGAGAATACGCACTGAGAAGTTCAGTCAACCGGGAACCACGGCTCAGCAAGAAGCGAGTCGAAGCATCGAGATCAGAACCGAACTGGGCAAAAGCAGCCACCTCACGGTACTGGGCGAGGTAAAGCTTCAGAGAGCCAGCAAACTTCTTCATGATTTTGCTATAAAGGCATGAGCGAGTGAAACAGCTGGAGAACATTACAGCACAGGACTCACGTCTGGGCAGCCGAGCCGACACGAGAGACAGAGAGACCAACGTTGATGGCGGGACGGACACCACGGAAGAAGAGCTCAGCCTCCAGGAAGATTTGACCATCCGTGATGGAAATGACCTGAGGCAGAGGGCGTTAATATCATGATGAAATAAATGATTGAATGGACTGACGTTAGTAGGAATGTATGCCGAAACATCACCACCCTGGGTTTCAATGATAGGAAGGGCGGTGAGGGATCCGCCACCGAACTTCTCGCTCATCTTTGCAGCCCGCTCGAGCAAACGGGAATGGAGGTAGAAGACGTCACCGGGGTAAGCCTCGCGACCGGGGGGGCGACGGAGCAGGAGAGACATCTGGCGATACGCGACAGCCTGCTTGGACAAGTCATCGTAAATGATGAGAGCTACAGGATGATGTCAGAATGTATACATCACGTGTATCATCTTTACTCACCGTGTTTGCCGTTGTCACGGAACCATTCACCCATGGCACAGCCAGAGAACGGAGCGAGGTACTGCAGAGGTGCAGCTTCCGAAGCGGTAGCAGCGACGATGATAGTGTACTTCATAGCGTCGTTCTCCTCAAGGGTCTTGACGAGCTGGGCAACAGTGGAACGTTTCTGACCGATGGCGACGTAAACACAGTAGAGCTTCTTGTCTTCGTCCTTGCCCTCGTTCCAACGCTTTTGGTTAAGGATAGTATCGATGGCGACAGCGGTTTTACCAGTTTGACGATCCCCGATGATGAGCTCACGCTGACCACGACCGATGGGAACCATAGCGTCAATAGGCTTGAGCCCGGTCATCATAGGCTGGTTGACGGAACGACGGGGAAGGATACCGGGAGCCTTCAGAGAAGCACGGCGACGCTCAGCAGCTTCAATAGGACCCTTTCCATCGATGGGGTTGCCGAGAGCATCTACAACGCGACCAAGAAGCAAGGGGCCAACAGGAACATCGACGATTTGACCAGTACGTTTGACGGTGTCGCCCTCCTTG
This sequence comes from Leccinum olivaceopallidum, assembly GCA_038091775.1. Classification (NCBI taxonomy): domain Eukaryota; kingdom Fungi; phylum Basidiomycota; class Agaricomycetes; order Boletales; family Boletaceae; genus Leccinum; species Leccinum olivaceopallidum. Next base: position 61,688 of record JBBPPC010000027.1, on the reverse strand, counting down.
ATGAGACGGTCATTACCGAAGATGGAAACACCGACGTTGTCTGCCTCCAAGTTCAAGCACATGCCGCGCACACCGGAAGAGAATTCCACCATCTCCTCGGCTGCATACAAGTTACGGTTTATTCATGAACGAGTGAAACGGGAAACACTGTACCTTGAACGTTCTTGAGACCCCAGACGCGTCCAATACCGTCACCGACGCCTGAAGAAAAAGTTCATATCATAGTTGAGAGGAAGGGCTGGAAAATGAACGCACTCAGAACGCGACCAGTTTCTTCGACGTTTCCGCCCACGGCCGAGCCTGAGATGCGAGACTCCAATATTGAGGAAACCTCGGACGCAGCTGCAAATAGGAAAACGTGGGCACAGAGAACCAACCATTAAGTGTACTGTAGCATAAAGAAAGAGAGAAAAACAGACCAGGCTTGGCGGTTGCATATGTGCGCGACGGTAGCGCGCAGTTCTAGTCGGTTGAAAAAAATGTTGAAAAGCGAACGAGAAAAAAGGTAGAGAACTAACCTTGGGAGCAGCGGCCAAAGAGACCTTGCGGACCGAGTTTCGTAGTGCGATTCTATGCATTGTCCGGGAGAGGCAAAGGTGAGGATGAAGGAGTAGGGAATTCTCGGAAACGACCAAAAACTATATCTTTAAATCGCCGATTAAAAATAGAGTCGGCGCGACGCGGAATAACACTGTGTCACACATATTACTCTGTCACGCTTTTCTTAGCAAGTTCCATATGTTGGCCGTTCGCAGTTGGCTTTCTCGAGGTAAGCAAGTTCTACTCGTCTTGTTCGGCGTCTGCTCAACCGTGTCGTGTCAAGTCGCTTCTTCCTCTTTCCACTCTGCCGCATCGGGCTCAGCCGCCGAAGCACTGAACCTCATCCGTTCCCAACCGTCCCAATATGTCATCGCTTCCGTGGTCGGAAGAAAATACATCTTAACTGCACGCGACGTCCTCACCGTTCCTCACCTCAAGGACGTCCGCGTGGGTGATATACTCCATCTCCGTGACATACATGAAATCGGATCACGTGAATACACCCTTCGAGGCGACCCACTTATCCCGCGCAATAACGTCAAAGTGGAAGCCACCGTGATAGAGCATACCAAGGGAAAAATGGAAGTCGTCGTCAAGAAGAAGCGGAGAAAGGGGTATCAAAAAACCATCAAGAACAAGCACCCCTACACCCGTCTACGCGTTGGGCCAATCCAGTTCACCAACCTTCCATTGTCTTCGTAGCCCATAATTCCCCTGTCTGTTGTTTAGCACCACTTTAATGACCAACTACTTTCCATTTGTTCATTGCAGACGCCAGTATTGAGTCTCTGCGTTTGTCAAGCTGATCTGAACGTAGCAGCAGTTCGGGAACGACACAGGTTAGTGGGCGGGCAAGCTAACTTGAAGTTGACACGCAGACTATCACCAGCCCGAGGTTCCCCAGGCGAGAGTTACAAGACGCAGGTTGCCTCCCTCGGTGGTTAAACTTCACGCACAGGCGGTTTACCTTCTAGGCCTTACACTGTATACCTGACCACCCAACTGCATCTCCGTGAAAAAGGTTTGGGGATGCACCCGGCGTGGCTCTCTCGCCTGTTGTGGCGCCTTACATATCTGAAGATCCTGACAGCAAATTGCGATTCACGGCGCGTATCGTCACCTGACCGGTGGTGTTAGATCGTGTCCGGTGACTGTGATACGCGGTCCCACGTCACCCCCGTTCGCAGACCGCGGGCATCCCCACGCGTTCTGACAGGTGTATCATCATTCGGACGTGTTGCCTGAATGGGAAGCTACTCAAGTACTCATGAATGAGCGTTTCGTTGTGCGTGCCAAGATTCAAGCTTCAAGGGGGGATCGGCTTTCGCCTACAACTTCCATTCGCGACGGTTTGCCTCTCAACGCGGCAACCTCATAGACGGGTTAGTCACCAGACTAGAAGGATACGCCCCAAGTAGCTGCTAGGCTTGGACCGGTTAATCGCCCCTCCGTCCCTTCATCGCATCCCATCCTGGAGAACACCAGGGTGTCGAAGACTCCGGAGCGCGTTCCCGTCTACATCTATTCCCTCAGCAATAGCATGGCCAAAGCCAACTTGGACTCGGTTTTGGGCTCACAGGACCTGAAAGATACCCGCGTCATCTTTTTCATCCACGGCGGAGGCAATGTCACCGGCCACCCCACGATCGCATTCTTTAGTACCCGATATTACGTCCAGCTACTCCGTGCGACCGCCTCGCAGTTGGAAGCCGCCTAGTGTGTGCTCATCGCGCCGAGCTACCGCCTCGCCACGGTCCCCGAGAACGTCTTCCCCGCAGCGCTGCAAGACATCGTGGCTGCCTACGACTACGTCCTCGGCAAGGGATACAAGGCGTCCAACATCGTCGTGGTGGGCGACAGCGCATGAGGCAACCACGGTCCGGTCAGTACTCGAACGCCCATCTAACACGCATACTGACCTCCATTCGCACAGCCGTCGTATTGACCCACCTCGCCATGCAGTCCGGAAGACCGCATCCCCGTGGTGTCGTCGCCATTGCGCCGGCCTCGATCCAGACGAACGATCTGAGTGACTACGCTAAGACGCTCGTGGAAAACGACGACGTCGATCTGGCCGTGCACGAACACGCCTCGAGCACGTACGTCGGCGAGTCCGGCATCGCACGCACGGATCCGCTCGTCTCTGGATCTCTGCTACCCTTCAGGACCGATCAAAACCCTCGTCCTGGTGGGAAACAGGGACCAGCTGTTCGACGCCTCCCGCGAGCTGAAGAAACGCCTCGAGCGTCCGCATGGGTGGTGGATTTTACCCCAGATCTTTCCAGAAGATATTCGGGGTTTTGTGGAGAGGATCGCCCGGTTTGTTCTACTTGCGGTTGGCTGGGCCAACTTTGGTGCCCTCTCATAGATATCCTCACTCTTGTACGTAACCTCGCCATTCGCGAACGCACGTCGTACTCAAGTATCTCCGCTCGCAATCATTCATTCCTCACAAGGATGTAGTCGTATTAAGCACGGGTCAATGTGTCGAACCAGAACGTTCATTCCACAAGCTTCTGCTCAGGGAAAACGGATTCGACGCAAACTTATGATGTACATGCAAGTTCTATCTCATCAGCTTGTCGGCTTTTAGGTGAGCACGATGGAGATTCAATGTAATAAAGAGAGCAGGAGGACGAGGGACATAATCCCAATCCTGACACATTACTTATCTACACCAACAATGCAGGCTCCACTCACCGTGCTACGACTGCAGTGCTGGGTTTCTCTTCCATCTTCTTGTATTCAGCATCTAGCTTCATTTATAATGTGGATTGTCATAGAACAGAAAACAGTCATGGCGAATACGCATCCATATGAGTTTACCTCAACTCGGGATAAAGTGAAAATTTATGACCTTGCAAATTCATATAATGGCCATAATCATCCGCAGCTCAGCTGTCCATTAGGCCTTGCCCCGTGATCACCGTTGACTGATCAGAAAAAGATGATTTTGATCAAAGTCCAACAAGTTAACTGTAGGCATCATGTCAATAGCGAGTTAGTGGTGCATACAACGAAGACTCCATCATATTTCCCCTTCCTCCGGAGTCTCAGCCCTACGAGATCTATCCCTTTTTTGCTCCTTCGGTTCGTCAATCTCGGGGTCATATCTTGCTCGCTTTACAATAATTCAGCAACAAGTTCCCAACGAAACCAACAGACATACCTTCTCGACCCTCTCACTGTACCCTTTATCTTCGTGTTTTGATAAATCCCGTCCTATATCTCTGCTTCGTTCGCGTTTCTCCCGGCCTTTGTCTCCATCTTCATCTTCGTTTCCATAAGGCGGCGCATGATCTCCTGAGCTTCGGCGAGCTCGCCGTTTGTCATCCCGTCCATCTCGTTCATCACGCGGGTGCTTCGAAGGTCGGTAGTCTCGGTCGCGATCTCTGTCCCGCTCTGAGTGTCCGTGGTCGCGGGAGTGTGTGTCATGATCGTCTGCACGATGATGGTGCCGAGAGCTACGCATCTCCCTGTCTCTGTCCCGTTCGCGGTCGCGGTCGCGATCACGGTCAACACGGTCTCTTTCACGTTCGCGGTCCCTGTCGCGCTCGTAGTCCCGGCCCTTATCGCGGTACGAGTCACGGTCGCGGTCACGTTCTCGATCCCTGTCACGGTCACGGTCGCGTTCGCGTTCTCGGTCTCGGTCTCGGTCTCGGTCTCGGTCTCGGTCTCGTTCACGATCCCTGTCTCCATCACGAGGCGGTTCCTTGCGTTTCCTGCTCGTGGTAGACGCGCCATCTTCGGATACGGCTTCCCGAAGGCGTTCTTTCTGTCTCTTCATAAACTTGGAGAAGGCGGCGCGACGGCTTTCTTCGTCCTCAATAGCCTTGTACTCTGGAAGATGCTCAATGAGGGGCACAATCTAGGAACATCTGTAAAGTTGTATGATCAAACGCGAACGGGAGACCTACGGTTTCGTATGATACGTTAATATCGATGTTGTCAGGAAGTTTTTTGAGTGCGTAGCGCAGATCGTCCTGGAGGTGTCTTTGCTTGCGTTCATACCGTCGCTTCTCGTCTTGCTGCTTCTTGACGGCTTGGTCGTGTAACTAAAAATGGCTAAGCAGTTAAAAATAAATAGGTCGACTGAGTTGCTTACGCAGCGGAATGCCTCCACAAGATCATCCTCACTTAACTTCCTGCTTGACTCAGGATCCCTTCTCACCCTGTTCACAAACTCTTCCAGAGTCGATTGCGCGTTGACTACAGCAACTTTGGCTGCATCCTCCGGAGATTCATTTGGCACCTCTACTCGACGGATGGATTCTTCAGCGGCGGCGATCTTCGCATCGAGCTTTTGGTCGAGCTGATCAACGACATCCCAAAAAAGTTCTAGCGGGTTGGAACCGGGCTTTCCGAGGAGATTGAGATATCGCTCATCTAAAGCGAACGTAGGGTAAACCTGGCGCCACTTGGAGCGCGCTTTGACCTTTCCTGCATCAATCAATTCTCCGAGGAGAGCCTGTCATGGGTTAGAACAGATTCAAGCCACTCCAAATAATAACCATATTATTTACCCTGAACCCTTCCCGCGCTTTCCTTTCTGTACGGATCTTCTCCACTTGTGCACGCCGCGTTTGCTCTTCGAACTCGCGTTCTTTGACTCTACTGTAGTCCTCGAACGCCAGTAGTATGTCCAGCGTAGGGAGTTTTCGCAATTCTTCATCATTCCTCCATTCGTCTGACTCGACGACTAGTTCGTGAGCTTTGCGCCATCGTGTAAGTACATCGACGCCTAGCTCTTTGTAAAGGGTCACGATCTTGGATATACTACGAGCTCGAGATGCCCTGGTTTCTTGCTAGACTCGGAAATTAACATCGCACAATCGGCGAGGACGGACGTGGCAGTGACATAAACGGACACGCACCACTTCACGTTGTTTGAGTTCTGAGACATATTCATCAAATACAAGTTTTCTCTCTGCTTCGATCTTAGCATGCTGCCAAATCGGATGTTGAGAGAAAAGCTTGTCAGCTGTGGCAAATGTTGTGTAATGAAAAACGTTGGGGTTTCCTTTGAGCATATTCCTTATTGCAGGACGTAGCTTGGACAATCGGGCTTCTCTCTCTTCTTCCTCTTTCGCACGCAGTCCATCAGTAAACTGTGATCCCAATCGTCAGAACTTCTCGATGACAGAGAAAATGATACGAGAAGAAACCCAGAAAGAGAGAATGACCACCAACCTTTTGCCAAGCTGTTTTTTTCTCGGCGAGTGTATTCAGCGCTTTATACAAAGGATCGGTGATGATAGCCCTCATAGTTTGGTCCCAGCTCCAATCTGCATCAACACCTGCTTTCCTCAACAGATGCATGAACGCCTTTTCACCCTCTTCATAGGTTGCAAAGCCGTTGTGTGGGATCAGTGGATCATCAGGGAGGTTTGGTCGTGCGGGAAGAATGCTTCCCGAAGAAAAGGGAAGAGCCGAACCGGGGAGTGCAACTGTGCCGTTCGTGCCGTTTGCGAGGTTCGTTGAGGTCGGGGTAGCAGGGTCAGTGGATGGGTCAGTGGCATTCTGGGCGGCAGGGGGCGCTGCAGCGGGACTAGAAGGAAAATCATTACACAAGTCAATGCAACACAAAAGAACAGCCTTACATGCTACTGGCCAGCACGAGCTGGCTACCCTGAGCCTCTTTCTCAACCTTCTCCAGAAGCAAAAGGAGTTCATCTGGCATATCCCACTTGGACTCTTTGCTCTCAGTCTGACACACATATATAGTTGAATGTCGAGTCAAAGCGAGGAGATAGACGAATGGGACATACGTGATAATAATATTTCCTTCCGCCCGAGAAGTATTCCTTCCATTTCGTCTGCGTCAAAGCACGCTGCGATATAGACATAAGTAAAAATCATGGACCAAACATAAAGAATCCAACCTCGAAAGGAGTTTTGAGGTCTGCGATACAGTTGAGATGGTAGTTGACCAATGATATGATCGGTGCTTACCGTCTGGCTTTTCCCAAACGCTTTCACGACTTGCTGTGTTGAACCAATAAGTTCGACCTTCGGGATTGCGATGTTCGGTCTGAAGATCAAGTGATCAACCAAAGTCTAATGTCGAAGAGGCCCAAATACACTGACCCACATAATGACGCGAGTACAGTATGGTGACCGCAATTGAAGGACGACGGAACAGGCTTGCCCGGTCACTGCCACCAATTTCAGTCGGCGATTAAACCTCAAGTCGATCACGCCGCATCATGTACAGTACTAGTACATAGTAGTAGTAGTTGACAAGTACTAGTGCTGCCTGCCCCTACATTTATCACTTGTCCTGCATCTGTCAATCATTCCCCTCGTCTCGTAGATCAGAGCAATGGTTTAACCGCTGTACTTATACCTACCCAATTGTTAGTCAAATTGATCTTGCACTGCCGCATCAACGTTAGAAGACTCACCATTTTGTCCTATCAATTCAAGTCGGATCATCGTTAGTCACCAACTTGTACAATTCAAAAAAGGACGAACCGAGCGTCCACCGCTTCCTTTCGCACTGCTCTTTTAGGATCGTCCAATGCCCTTGCAAGTTCCTTCACAACGCGGGACTTGTATGGGTGAAGCAGGTCGTAGCGTACTGCACCGGGCAACAGTCCCAGGTGCTTCAACGCTGCCATACGAACTTTCTGTACGTCGTATCGCATGAGTGATGGAATACAATGTAGATTCCCAACACTCACATGCTCTGGCATGTCCGTGACTACGCAATTTTTGAGCATGGCAATCACGAGTGTTGAAGCGTACGTCGACAATAGTTTGTCGTCCGATAAGGTATCGATGTTCTTTGAGAATGTCTCGACGATTTGCCATCGTATTTCATGATTTGTAACTTCGAGTCCTCGGAGTAGTAGAGGCACAAGCTATGGATCAATAACATAGGTCAAGTATAATTCAAAGCAGAAATTGACGCACGGTAGGCATTTGTGTTTCATACAGCGACCTCGGCACTGCGTTGACGAGAGACGCGACAGCAATGATATACGCGTTCTCTCGTTTCGTTCCTGGGTTCAGTCGTCAGAGAACCACACTGATGAAACGGGAATAATTGATCATACCATCGACTCTTTTAACACCGTCTAATATCTTCGGCAGCACGACATTAAAATATCTCTGGACGTGAAGAATCTAAATCTTAAATCAGGGCATTTTCTGGGGTTCTCAGAGTGGTTCCCGCCTACCTTGATTACAGCACCATTACGTCTAGTCAAAACTTCATCATCTGTGAACAATGCCCCAACTGCACGGGCTGCATCCCAGCCTACGACTTCGTCATCAAGAAGATTGAGGAGTTTATCGATAAACGATGACGCCAAGGGATGTGATCGGACTATTAGTCCTCTACTTATCTGCAATATGATTTCAGTAAACCAAGATGAATTGGCGGTTCAAGTGAAATCTTACAGATACCCAATTGTCAATGCCTCTGCGCCGATCTTCTGCAGGACCGTGGGGATCACTGAGAGTGGACGGAAAGTAAGAATTTAGCATATAATCCAGGAAATCGGAAGCATCTACGTGGAAAGTTAAGTATAAGCACGTCACATGTAGATGTAAACGGCAACACACCATTGGTGTATTTATTCACCAGGGTCGCAAATAGCTCGGATGCAGCCCTAATTTGTAGGGTGCTGTAAGCGGGTGACATGCACCACGGAACAAGAGTTACGAGGAATCGCGATAGGAAAGTTTGCCCGTGAGCGTCGGGGATAACCACTACCTGGAAAGATACGGTTCGGGAATGTTGGGTGAGTCCATGAAAAAAAAAAGGCGCGTACCTCTTTGCGGACAGGTACATGCGCCGCTGAAAAAAGAATCATTGTGTCTCGCTGACGCTTACTAGCAGATGCCTGTGCAGCAATCAATATCTCGGTCAATAGAGAGAATGAACTACACCAACACAACTCGGATTGAACTCCTCTACGAAGGAAAGAGATTCTCCTCCAGTAACGGCTTTAACATCGTGGTCAAGGAAAGCTGAAGTCACTCCTCCGACGAACTTATGTTGCTGCCTGCGCTCGACCGTGAATGCAGGGGATTTCAGGGGAACAAATAACATACTCAACGGATAGCACTTCCACCACTAACTTCACAATCCGCGCGCCAACAAGCAGTATTCTTTGATCCTCGAAGATTCCTCCTTCAGTCGATACCGCATCCTCGAGGAAGAGTCGGAAAAGGTGAGGGAGCAGTTGGTCAGCATACTTGGGGACGTCTGGATCAGGACGTCCTTTGGTAACTTTCGCTGTGAGTGTGTTTGCAAGGGTTAGGAGAAGTGCATGTGCATATGCAGCACCATGGTCAGTTTCTTCAGCCGTCGCTCCCGCGGGCGACGTTCCCAACGATGCATGTAGGGAGTGTAGTGACTTCAGCTTGGCTGTAAGTCGGATGACTAAGATTTCAAACAGGGTTGGTTGCACGCAGAGCTTGCTCAGAGCACAAAGAGCACGCCAGTAGTCCATACGCTCGGAGTGAGCATCACTGGAGGGTGCTTTGTCAGGAAGCTTGGCAAAGAGTGCAGGGAGAGTTTGATCTGCGAGATGGTGCGGAGCCTTCAGGGCGATTGAAGACAGTAGTGAGAGGACATCAGAGCTGAGACAACATCAGTATACTCCAACAGAGTGTAACCCATATAGTTCCACATACCCAACATCCTCAACCTCATCAGGCTCCTTCCCAACGAACTCTCCAACTTCATGCACTATGTATCCAAGCTCAGGATCCGTCAGGAGAGTGGGTAGACGTATAAGACTTGTTAGTCCGTGAACCGCGGGCAAACGTGTCGAAGAAGACTTCAATCCTGCGATCAACGCCCCGAGTATAACATCCTTGCGGGAAGTTAGAAATGAAGATATAAGCAAGTGACTGCCCCTTGACGAATCTTCACTCGTAGTCGAGGCTTCCGAGGTTACCAGAGCTACAAAAGCGTTAAGGAGGTCGGTCAAAAGCATAATTATCGCTGCTCGATTTGATGCTTCCTCTGGATCATGGAATAGTCCAGTGAGTTTATCAATTCCATCTTTGATCGCTTTATCTCCGATATTTGCTAGTGGGCTTTTAATCAGTTCCTATCATCAATCCACGGCTGAACGGATCATCGACGTACAGGATACGTCGAGAAATGTACACAATATTTTGATTCCCGCTTTCGCTTGTTCCTTCTCGGGTTTCCCAATGGCATCAAGGGAATCGGTGCAAATCGTTTCAAGCACCATAATGATGGTATCGTCGGTATCATCTGACAGAATCGGGGGGATAAAGCGAAGAAAAGCGCGCAAGGTATCCAAGGCTATTTCTTCTGTCAAAGAATCCGTAGGTTGGAAGATCTTGGGAGGTGGTCTGTTGACGTAGTGAGTAGAAGCATCGGAATGCTTACCTCAAGTTTCAGCGCACTCCAGACTTTCCGCCCAAACTCCCTTGCTACGCTAGTCCCATAAGCAGGAAAACAAACAGCCATTGTTTGTAAAACGTCCCGCTGTACATGTTGTGACAATGAGACCCTGCTGTAGTCATCGTAGAGACACAAACGAACCTTGATCACTGATGGTGCGATGGAAAGCTTTTCGAGGAACAAAGTCATCCCAGGGGGGCCAAAAGCAGGAGTTGCTGAGAGACATGCTCTGTTCAAAGGTGCGAATGGCGCAAACAAGTATGTGTCCGTCTCACAGGTAAATCGGCGATTAGAAAACAAAGAAAACAAGAAAACAAACCTGAGTGAATCTTTGAGATCATCAGTGCTAATGGCGTATGGATCGTTTGGGGGAGGACGAAAGGTAATCGGATAGTAGCAAAAGGTGATGTCAAAGTAATCCTGGTTCAAGTAAGGTGACATTCGTATTCTTTGTGATCGCTTGAGCCGTTCACCTACCTCGACATGCTTCGATATATCAAATTCTGTCAGAATTGTGCGGGAAATCTTGAACGCGATAAGGAGATTACGAGGATCTTTTTCTCCAGATGCCAGAGCAGCATAACTCGAAAGAAATTCATCTTCTATGCTTTTGAGATGGTCCCGGTGCGCATTCAAGACAACCTCTATAACACTATAGACATAAAACCGGGTGGATTGCACCAATGATCGCATGTTAACATGCTGGAAGATTCTAATCAATAGAGTCATGAATTACACGCAGGAGAGGCAGTGGCATCGAACGTACGCTGAAAGAACATCGGAGACCTCACGGGTTGAAAAAGAGGGAAATTTGACGAGATGAGAGAGTCCGCTAAGCGCCGGCGTGATTGTTTCGGTGTCCTCTAGCTTAGAACAGTAGAATGTAGCCAAAACTCGGACTAGAGGCTCTCATGTTCAGGAGTGCGAAAGTAACATCCACAAACGGACACACCTGCCTGTCCGTTGAGCTTGTCCCTGGGACACTGCTCGATCACCAAAGAAAGTAGTTGCACACCTGAGCATATGTCAAACAGAGGTCGATCGCTACATTGCAGACATACCCTTAGTCCGGATATGATCTTCTTCCGAGGTCAAGTACTCGCCAAGAGCCTTGACAATGTCGAGGATAGTGACGCTTCCTGACGAGATACCTGGAGAAGTCGCACATGATGAAATAAGGAGACGCCGACGAGATCTGCGAGATAGTACATGCCTGCAACGAGTCTCTCGACTTCGATGTTTTTCTCGGAGACTATCCATGAGCGTACATTGCGTTCGACCGCGTCCATCTTGAGAGTGCAGATTTAGAAGGATAAAATGTTGGATCAAGAGATTGATTGGATTGTGTGTGACGTCGCGCTTGAGATTCGGCTCCAGACGCGTTTGAGTTTTCCCGTTGCGCTCAACGAGCTTGTCAACACTCGTCCATGCTTCCGACGACGCTGAGGCAAGCTCGGCGTTGTTGTCAACGACGACGAAGCCTCAAGGCTCATTTTACAACATCCTCGACTCACTGGTTAGAAAGACCACCACTCCGCAAAATCGACAAGGAAAAGTTCAATTTCAACCCGGAAGTCCCGTTTTCTGCGGATGTCTCCCAGGAATACCTTTCCTACCCGCTCGTCACCTCAAATGACCTGGCCAAGTCCTGTACTACTCCACCGACGCGTGTTCGCATGCTCGTACGCGACTTTATCGAAGACTCGCTCTACAACCCACACTACGGTTATTTCTCCAAGGAAGCGACCATCTTCACCGCGCCTGAAGAAGAAAACGAGGGATTCGACTTCAATAGCTTCAAAGACACTGCCCAGTTTGAGGCAGCTATCGCGCGCCGCTACGTAGAGTGTGGCAGCCTGTCAGAGACTGATGGTCCTGGTACGCAAATTTGGCATACACCTACCGAGCTATTCAAGGTGGGTGTGCTCGCTTCCTCGTCTCCCCAATGCTAAAGGTATTCTAGCCATGGTACGGTCAAGCCATCGCTCAATGTCTTGTTTCCGAATATCTTCTGAAATACTTCCCTTACGAAGATTTCAAGATTTACGAGCTCGGGGCTGGAAACGGCACTTTGGCGTTGAACATTCTCGACTATCTGCGTGCTCACTATCCGGAAGTCTATGATCGCACGGTCTATACTATCATCGAGATCAGCGCCCCACTCGCAATGGCTCAACGGACTCGTTTGCGTCGCGCAGGCCATAAAAACACAGCGAATGTCGAACATCGGAGTGTTTTTTCCTGGACCAAGACAGAGCACGCACCGTGTTATGTCCTTGCTGCTGAAGTTGTGGACAACTTTGCTCACGACCTTGTGCGATACGACATTCGTACGTTGGCGCCGTTCCAGGGCTTGGTCGCTATCAACGCGGAGGGCGAATTCATACCGTATTACTCCAAAATCACGGACCCCCTCATCGCATCGTTTCTTTCCCTTCGTCAACGCATAAAGCGCCATCCGCATCTGCCCTGGTACCTTCGTACTTCACCCTTGAGAAGAGTGTATGCATCCCTTCCATTGGCACCAAACCTATCCCCCCCGGACTACATACCTACACGTCAACTTTCTCTTCTGCGTCTGCTCCGCGCACATTTCCCCCGTCATCGTCTCCTTCTCACAGACTTCTCTTCGCTGCCCGATACAGTACCAGGCGCAAATGCGCCTGTTGTGCAGACGAGCGTGCGCGGGACAATGGTACCCTGTAAAACGATCTTCGTCCGCCAGGGTTACTTTGACATATTGTTCCCCACCGCGTTTGAGCAACTGCGAGATATGTATGAATGCGTCCTCGAACTTGGTGCTGGCGATGATCCATTTCATCCGAGGAATGCGCGTTCGTCACCTTCTACCTACAGCTCACCTCCCCCTTCGTTCGATTCACACTTCTTCTTTCCGGTTTCTCGTCGCCCGCCGGTCGACGGTGTCAAGTCCGCGAGTGGACTCCCTGTGGGGGAAAGAAGGAGTAGCGTTTTTAGCCACGCAGAATTCATGGAGACGTATGGCGACCTAGACAGGACCAGACTGAAGAACGGGGAGAATCCCATGCTGGCGTTCTACAAGAACGTCAAGTTCTTATTTTGATGAAGGTAGATTTGTGATGTTTTTTTAGTCATAATCGAGGTTCACACTTGTGGTCATTTTCCTCAGTAATGACAAGAACCATTATATCAGGACGCCGATGATACGGAGAAGGGGCAAGCGGTATTAACGGTGTAATTCCCCTGAAGAATCATGAAGACCAAGTGCAACTTGCTTGACGAGCATGATCTTTCGACTTTCCAAGTCGATCCCGCATGTGTCCAGATATGACATGGCTAGCATCTTCGTTGTGCATACCCATATGTATATCTCAAGGGCGAGCGATTTAAATCTCAGCTCTTTATTGAACCGTTGAAGTTCACCGTTCCATACGAGTTTAAGCTTTCTCAATTATAGGATTTCATCGATATCACCTACATCCCTGAGAGCACCGTTGACCTCGGCACGTATCTCAGCTCACATGACTATTTCTGCAAACGCACCATGCTTCTCCATCCGTTTGGAGATTTACCGACTTGTTCTTCAAAAGGCGGGGACACGCCTTGAAACCACCCGCAGCCAACAGGAAGTTCTCCATCCGCCATCGAACTAGATAGGTGGAACGGCTGGGCATCCCCCCACCTTTTGCCCCAAGGGTGGGCTACGCATACGCGGTCCACGACGCAGGTTAGCAGAATTAGAGACGATACGCCTACCCCAAGCTCGTTGGAGCGCATTCTCTCAGCAGCGTTCTGCGTGAAGCACGCAATGACCCTCGTTCCATTGAGAGGCTGTCCATGCTGGACACATATGAGTTTTCCGAATCACTCGCCCCGCTTCTTTCTAGGAGTCACCGGGCTTCTTGAATCCACTTCCCGAACAAGGCAAACTGGAGTGATGATAAGCTCAAAGGTTCGACTCACAACAATTGTACGAGACGTCAGAGATCGAGGCAAGTCTAAATCCTCTGGTAGAGACCGTTGTTAAGAGTGTTTTGTGGCAACCAGGTAGGGATCCCCGGCGGCCTATGTGTGTCCTCCGATCCCGCTTCATGCTTTTGCAGAGAAGTACTGACGGCTGACAGATCTGGATTTGCCTGGTGGTATCCCACACAACTTGAACCCATGCATACCATCGATAGTCACAGTCTACTGCAACAGGTCTAATACAAAGACGGGTTTTCCAGCATCCACTCTAGTAGGCCACTTTGCGCAAAATATACATGTAATAATGGAAAGACTCTCCAAGCTCTTTTATTTCCAGCCTAGCTCCAAGAGAATGCGGGCCCGTAAGAAACCTCTTGCGAAAGTGAGGTTGACCGAATGTAACATAGAGAAAGGCGCCAGATGGTCGAAGGACCCTATGGACAAGGCAAGTGGTGGTGAGCATTGTTCGTCAAGCAAAGATCCTGGGGAGGTTCGAACGGCACCTGAGCACCTCGGACACTTCAGCAGTACAGTCTTTGACGATGTCTTCCGGAGGATTCTACATGCTTTCAGTCTGGTATTTGGGACAACGTCGTACGCGCACGGACCCAAACATCAGTAGACGACGCCATCATGGCATCCATGGTTCCTTTGTGTGACGTGAGTTAGGTTGAGCTAGAGCAAACTAAGATGCAGGATCAGCCCGACCTTTATCTATCGCGATGTCGAAAGAAGCATCGCCGAACGACAAGGCTCGTACGTCCATCTCATGCCCTGCAGCAATGCCATGGGCATAGGGCCACACTACGAATCATCCAATACGTGGCACGTACACTCCATTTCTGGTCGAAGCTCGGCATGACGAGCCCGCATCTGCTCGATGACTGTCGCCGAGTACTGTGAAGCATGTGAGAACAGGAGTCAAGCCCTGGGTTGGCCGTCGAGATGGACGGACATCGACGTTGACAATGTTTCTGTACCCGTCCTCCCACATCTAGTGATAACCACGCGTCAACGCCCGCGAACACAAGGTGCTCGAGTGTTCGCCTACATCTTCCGAAAACTTGGAGTTTCCGCACCCGAGTATCAATATTCGAGTGTTCCTGTCGGGGATCAAGACACGGATGTGGTCGGCGAGATCGGCGTAGGATTTGAACCAGTCAAAGGAGTTGTCTGCGTCTTCCCTGTCTCACGACAGTCATCCAGCGCGAGAAAACGCGTGACCATGGTGGTAGGACGTACTGTGAGTATCTCGAATTCCTGCTCGATCGGAGGATCGGGAGGTATTCGAGGGGAGGATAGCTCTGTGCAGGCTCACCAATACTCTTTGGTGCTGTACTCCTTGTTCTCCTGGGGAAGTGGCATCGAATGGCGGTGATGTTATGAGATGACTTTTGAAACAACTTCAAGGTATAGTTCTATGTAGTAAATGTGAAACGATGATACAGCTAAGGTGACTAACTTCAACTTGCCTCGACTAGGTTCTTGCCCAGACATTGTCAAAATTTTTAAAGGCACTCAGCGGCGCTCGCACGACCACGACCATGATTCCCTTCTAGTCTCCCGTAGGCAGACTCTGAGGTAGGAAGGCAGTCGTTCATACTATCTCAATCATGGCCGTCAGCATTAGGAAAAAGCTTTTCTGCACACGCTGTGAGTCTCAGACCTTTCCCAAGACGTTCCGGCCATGGGTAAACCCGGACCCTCAAAAGGGTCCAGGAATTCAACTTGTCCATCCTACTCGCTGACGGCAATACTCGTGTGCGTCAAAATGTCGTTGTCATTGATTTACCTTTTTGTATGGTGCCAGTGACCAGAATTATCAGACTCGCCTGTTGCGGCTTTGCACTGGCAAATTTCAGCCTGTCATCATTTTCTCGGAGGTTCAACGTTCACTGATCCTATCTCATTTGATGCTATTGTCTGTAAATGAGATAGATGCTGAAATTTATCATAGGTTTTGTTCGACAGGCTGTCCGACACGGTCCAGGACTGCCGGGCCATCCAATATATTTGGCACCCACTAAGTACGTTAAATGTGAAACAATTCGCTGGCATCAATTCCCCCGCATCCACAATCAAACTCATCAAGGTTTGGGTGGAGTTGGTAGACGCGATGAATCAGATCTCAAACGCCAGACTGCACCTTTTGTTCTTGCTCTCATGCCCTGAAGTGTTCAGTCGGGCCTCATGCCGTAATAGCCCCGTCATTCATCAGTTTGATCATTTGTTCAGTTGGTGTCCACGATTGATACCCCAGATCCTTTCAATACTACAATAAAGGTCAGCATGATTCCAGCAAGTCCTCGCTCTAGTTTCTGTCGATTCCCACCTGTTTGGAATGTGCTTCACAATCCTCATGCCGATCGTTGCGATGGCTGTCTTCACAGTCGCAATGGCTGAGTTGGACTGGAAAACCAACATCATTCCCCTCACCAAATCCCCGTCGCTGTTGATGGCCGATAACACCGTCGATCTAAACGCACTTTACTCGCACGTTGAAACAGTCGACACGTACGTCATACCATCTGACATCGCATGCGCTAAGGGATCATTTTTATACATAGCAAGATTCTGCGTGGCCTCGAAAAGTATGAAAAATTTACGGGAACTCCGCACCCCCTTGCTGTGAAAAGGATTGAGTCTGAACCTCTAAACTTGAAGCGCGCTGGCGCTGGCGCCAGTTTGACCAATTTCGAAAATATGATGTGGTATACCACCATCTGGATCGGTACTCCTGCTAGACCTTTTACTGGTAAGTTCAAATCCATGCAATATATGTCGATCCTGATCTCCGCTGCAGTCAACATCGACACCGGTTCTAGGTCGGTGCTTTCTGACAACCCCTCGCAGCTCATTTGCTGAATCTTACGCAGTGATATCTTCATACCAGAGCTTACCTGTTCACACTGCGAAGGACGCACAATATGGGACCCCGAATCATCTAGAACCTCAAAAGAGAAGTATATGGCATTTGAGATCCTGTTTGTAGACGGATCTTCCGTCTCTGGTGAACAGTACATTGATAATGTCACCATTACCGGCCTTACTGTATGTTCTGTACCTTTTATGAATGTCATTATTTCTGACTGGTGTATAGGCAGACCATCAGACTATCGGTGCCGCAACAACGTACTCCCATGACATGGAAGTCAGAAAATTCCCCCCAGATGGCATGTTGGGAATGGCATTCCAGTCAATCTCGGCGTTTCCTGATAGCCCCCTGTTCGAAACACTCATCGATGAAGAAAAGGTGAAAGAGCCTGTATTTTCCATCAAGCTCTCTTCTACTGGAGGCGAGTTGTACCTTGGTGGATCCAACACAGACCTGTACACAGGTGACATCGCTTATACTGATATCACAGTAGTGGTGAGCTGGAATATCGAGTGGACGTGGACATTGCATAACTTATTGTGGCCATCCAGGGATTCTGGGAGATAGTCATAGCAGAAATTCAAGGCAACCGCAAAACACTCCTCACATATGTACCTGCCATCATCGACACTGGTACAAGCTTTATTATCGGTGATCCATCGAGGGTTTACGGTCTACACACAGCCCTCGGCGGTAAATACGTCGGGCATGGATTCAACAGTTGTAAGTACCAATCCAGCTCCAATTTGATGTTTCATTCCCATCGACCTCTCGCAGTCCCATGCAACGAGTTCCCGACAATAAGCTTCACCTTTGACGGTACTAGCGATAGGACATTCCAGATCCCTGCATCTCTCCTCAATATGGGACCGGTTTCGGATGGTTCGCCGGACTGTTTCAGCAGCATTGTCAGCGGTGGACATGAACAAGGTGAGTTTCGCTGATAATCCATAATAGTTTTCCCGTGTCCCGTGTTAACCTGTCCCAATCCCCAGATTACTGGATCATCGGGGACACTTTCCTAAGGAGTGTTTATACGGTTTTCGATTTCGGCAACAAACGAGTCGGATTTGCGGACCTTGCCACCTAATCGTTGCCAGCGTAGCTTGCCGAATGTGTCTTTCTGAAGGACTGTGGTATAATGACATAAGTGGGACCGCTGGTCATCACAACCATTGAGATCGGACCCCTTACATAAAAGAGTCCAGGAAGTTGACGTGACGGAGTCGGGACTCCTGGCACTGGCACTCCCTTCAAATACTTAGAAGTCCGGGGAATCAAAAACTGGTTTTCAAGATCTCCATTCTACATGACTTTGAACTCATGGAAACACTACAGAGATCTTCCAACATGACTGCAGCTACAAAGTGTGTGTGTAGAGGCGTGTCAATGCACAATCCAATATTTGAAACTGGAGGTCCTCAACAACGTAACCTCGAGTCATGGTAGGAGTCACTCCCGGCTCATATCGAAGTAGCCGGCACTGCTTGGATAGAAGTTGCTATTAACTTTATAAGAGGCATTCCACATTGTTGTGCACCGGTATTAGGTACCATCATGCCGCTCTCAGACGCACAACGCAATGCGCTGCCCGCAGTGCACGAATTTTTTCGCGCCCATCTACCATCTCCCTCCAGCATCCCGGAGTCCGTGGAACAGCGTGCGCGACGCCCAGCTCCAGAGACCCTCCCGCCGGATGTCACGGTGGGCATCGAGATCGCCCCTCCGTCCCTTCACCCGCATCCCATTTTGGAAAGCACCGGGGTGCTGAAGACTCCGGAACGCGTTCCCGTTTACTTCTATTCCCTTAGCAATAGCATGGCCAATGCCAACTCGGACTCGGGCTTGGGTTCACAGGACCTGAAAGATACCCGCGTCATCTTTTTCATCCACGGCGGAGGCAATCTCGCGTGTCACCCCACAATCGCATTCTTTACCCAATATTACGTCCAGCTACTCCGTGCGGTCGCCTCGCAGTCGGAAGGAGAATCCCAGTGTGTGCTCATCGCGCCGAGCTATCGCCTCGCCACGGTCCCCGAGAACGTCTTTCCCGCAGCGTTGCAGGACATCGTGGCTGCCTACGACTACGTCCTCGGCAAGGGGTACAAGGCGTCCAACATTGTGATCGCTGGCGACAGCGCAGGGGGCAACCATGGTCAGTACCTGAACGCCAATCGAAAACGTGCGCACAGGGTATTGATACTGACCCCTCTTTCGCACAGCCCTCGTGTTGACCCACCTCATCCTGCAGTCCGGAAGACCGCATCCCCACGGTGTCGTCGCCATCGCGCCGGCCTCAATCCAGACGAACGATCGGAGTGACTACGCTAAGACGCTCGTGAAGACCGACATCATCGGTCTGGCCGAGCACGAACACGCCTCGAGCGCGTACGTCGGCGAGTCTGGCGTCGCACGCACGGATCCGCTCGTTTCTGGATCCCTTTTACCCTTCACGACCGATTGGCCCAAGACCCTCATCCTGGTGGGCAACGGGGACCAGTTGATCGACGCCTCCCGCGAGCTGAAGACGCGCCTCGCGGCACTTGGGAGGCCTGTCGAACTGGTCGAATATGACGAACATCCGCATGGGTGGTGGATTCTGCCCCATATTTTTCCAGAGGATATCCGAGATTCTGTGGAGAGGATTGCCCGGTTTGTTCTATAGCGATTCGGTAGTTATGGCTGTCTGGGCCAACTTTGGTGCCAACTTCCTACTTTTGACACGTATGTGAAGTACCTTCGCTCGCAGTTATTCATTCCTCACGAGGATGCTAAAGTCGTGTAAGCACGGGTGTAAGTATGTATCGACAGTCGGACCAGAATATTTATTTTACAACTTTTTGCTCACGGAGAACGGATTGGACACGAATTTATGCCTTATGATGCATTGCCAAGACATGCCGGTCTGGTTCCTGAGCCAGAAGGAAGAACATGTCAACAAAATCAATGTTGCAGATGCATCAAAGACGTCATCGACCTGACCCGAAACGTCCGCAAGACGTGGCATAACCTCTCCATCAAGGTTAAGGTTCGTTCTCTTACGTTTCTCCATTTCACCAACGTCAGTTGATTTGATCTGTATTCAACAGACACCACTAAAAGCACTCCTGATGTTCTAGTTATAGGAAATTCGGGTGAACACGGAAAGCAAATGTTCCCTATAACGCGGAAAATCCCGACACTAGTAAGCGCTTTCCTAGAACGGCCCGAGACTACTACAACGCGTAGTACACTGTAGTCTGGTGACCAGCCCGTCCAAAAGAGGAAGTGCTGAGGCGAAGCATTCCGTCGATAGACGGTCTGGTAAAACTGGTTGTGGCGCAAGGGGGTGGAGCGAGCTCCCACGACAACGTGACTTTTGTCCAATGAGAAGGCGTATAATTTGCAGTTCCAAAACAATAATTTGCAGATTATAAGCTGAGTTCTAAAATCGAACAACCTATCGATCATTGATCAAGAGCTCAGGGCTCAGGCTGTTTATGCCGGCGCTGCAGCAGCCTAGTCGTGGCCATGCTTACTTCACTGGATACGAAGCACACGACGGTGGATTACCAAGTGAGTCGTGCGTGTAACGATTGGTCATTGCGGTTCTGATTCACTTGCTAAGCCCACGAGTTTTTGTTCGAGCTAGAGACACGACCGTGATCACGGTAAAAAACAACAGCGAATAGGCAAATAGGTGGCGTTGTGATATATCGAGAAGATCCATCTGCTTGTGCTGCTCTGTCACCGGCTCCTTCCTACATCGGAACTGGCAAGTAGGTTTTGTTTTCACTAGTTGCCGGCGGTCACACGATTTGACGACGAATTCCGGTTTCGGCAGTATACACGATGGGATTCTACGACTGACTGCGCAGTGCTTTTGCCACTGTTGATGGAGGAGGCCAATTGGATCGTGCTCGCGAGCGTGTTTGTGCCCGGGCACCAAGAGACATGAAAAGCAACCGTCTGTGTGATGGGTGGGTATTTTCTATCAAATATCCCTCGACGACCCCAACCCCAACTGAACAAACGCAAATGAAGTCAAATGCGTTCGGCAGGCGAACGACAACTCAGGTATGACTCATCTGTGACATCTCCCCTCTCGAAGCTCAATATTCAATGCGCGGGACTTCTGAGGAATCCATGTTCAGCGTGCACCACGACGCTGTCACGGACAGGTATCCAGGGTCGCAAATTCCGCAAGGATCTTGCGCACGTTAAGAACGTATTTCTGAGCGTTTCGAGCGACGCCGTGAAAGCGTACTATGTTGAAAGCGGCAAACTGACCGAAGACAATATCAAGCTCGTCGCGGGCGATCCTGCTGGCAGTGTCCTCCAAGAAACAAGACGTAACCTCGAGTCATGGTAGGAGTCACTTCCGGCTCATATTGAAGTACCCGGCACTGCCTGGATAGAAGTTACTATCAACTTTATAACAGGCATGTCATATTTTCGTGCATCGGTAGACCACCATCATGCCGCTCTCAGACGCACAACGCAATGCGCTGCCCGCAGTGCAGGAATTTTTCCGCGCCCATCTACCACCTCCCTCCAGCATCCCGGAGTCCGTGGAGCAGCGTGCGCGACGCCCAGCTCCAGAGACCCTCCCGCCGGATGTCACGGTGGGCATCGAGATCGCCCCTCCGTCCCTTCACCCGCATCCCCTCCTGGAGAGCACCGGGGTGCTGAAGACTCCGGAGCGCGTTCCCGTTTACTTCTACTCCCTCAGCAATAGCATGGCCAATGCCACCTCGGACTCGGGCTTGGGTTCACAGGACCTGAAAGATACCCGCGTCATCTTTTTCATCCACGGCGGAGGCAATGTCGCGTGTCACCCCACAATCGAAATCTGTACCCAGTATTATGTCCAGCTACTCCGTGCGGTCGCCTCGCAGTCGGAAGGAGCAGCCCAGTGTGTGCTCATCGCGCCGAGCTACCGCCTCGCCACGGTCCCCGAAAACGTCTTTCCCGCAGCGCTGCAGGACGTCGTGGCTGCCTACGACTACGTCCTCGGCAAGGGGTACAAGGCATCCAACGTTGTGATCGCTGGCGACAGCGCAGGGGGCAACCATGGTCAGTACCTGAACGCCAATCGAACGTGCGCATACGGTATCGATACTGACCCTCGTTCGTTCAGCCCTCGTGTTGACCCACCTCATCCTGCAGTCCGGAAGACCGCATCCTCATGGTGTCGTCGCCATCGCGCCGGGCTCGATCCAGACGAATGACCTCCTGAGCGACTACGCTAAGACCCTCGCCGACCCCGATTTCGTCGATCTGCCCACACTCGAGCATATGTGGACCACGTACGTCGGCGAGTCCGGCGTCGCACTTACGGATCCGCTCGTCTCTGGGTCCCTTTTGCCCTTTACCCTCGATTGGCCCAGGACGCTCATCCTAGTCGGCGACGCAGACATACTGATCGATGCCTCCCGAGAGCTGAAGAAACGCCTTGTGGCACTCGGGAGGCCTGTCGAACTCGTCGAATACGACGAGCGTCCGCATGGGTGGTGGGCTCTGCCCCACATTTTTCCAGAGGATATTCGAGACTCTGCGGAGAGGATCGCCCGGTTTGTTCTATAGCGATTCGGTAGTTATGGCTGTTTGGGCCAACTTTGGTGCCAACTTCCTACTTTTGACACGTATGTGAAGTAGCTTCGCTCGCAGTTATTCGTCGATTCCTCACGAGGATGCTAAAGTTGTGTAAGCACGGGTGTATGTTACTATGTATCGACAGTCGGACCAGAATAAATATCTTTGCTCAAGGAGAACGGATTGGACACAAATTCATGCCTCTGATGCATTGCCAAGACATGGTCCGGTTCCTGAGTCACCCAGAAATGAAGGAAGAATATGGCAGCAAAATCAGTGTTGCAGATGCATCAAAGACGTCATTGACCTGACCCGAAACATCCGCAAGACGCATAAGCTCTTCCTCAAGGCTCGTTCTCTTAGCAACGTTTCTCCATTTCACCAACGTCAGTTGATTTGATCTGTACTCAACAGACACCACTAAAAGCACTCTTGATGTTCCACCACGACGCGCAGTACACTGCAGGCGTGACATCTCTCCTCTCGAAGCTCAATGCGCGGGACTTCTGAGGAATCCATGTTCAGCGTGCACCACGACGCTGTCACGGACAGGTATCCAGGGTCGCAAATTCCGCAAGGATCTTGCGCACGTTAAGAACGTATTTCTGAACGTTTCGAGCGACGCCGTGAAAGCGTATGTTGAGAGCGGCAAACTGACCGAAGACAACATCAAGCTCATCGCGGGCGATCTGATGGTACAGCGGTACAAGCTTGAAAGGGCAAATCGACAGCAAGAGCACAAACGCAAGGGAACTTGCACCATACCTTGGGGTGACGAGCAGAATGATTAAGAATTGCAACGAGACGAGAATAAAAGTTCGTAGATTAGTGGGAACTTAAGAAATACATGTTAGTGGACACACTCATTTCTTGCTCGTGCCGAACCCTCCAAAGCCCATGACAGCTGCCATTTCGCTGTCGACCTCCACGGCTGATTCCTTTGCAAGTTGTATTCGCGCCTGCTCTTTCTGGGCCTGTTTCTGGACCTTCTTCTCTTCGCGTCGGGCGGCCTCCTGGTCCTTGACTTCTGCTAGTCGTTTGTCAAAGTCAAAGGACTTGGCGGCGGATGCCTCCTTTGTTTTCTCTCGCAGAAGAGCTATCCGCGAGCGAACCTGTTCCAGTGTCGAGCGCTCCACGCGAGTGGTTTGTCCCAATCTCCGGAGATCTAAGTAAAAACAAGACCATCGACTTCTGCCTTGGCCAAACAACAAAGAAGGATGAACTCACGAGCTCTGCCATTGATGTGATCCAGATACCCAGTGGTGTCCTTGTACGTCCGATTACATGCCTCGCAATAGAAGCCGGGCTGTCCGGGTCCGCGAGCGCCTGGGTTTTGCACGACCGTGGTCTTATTGAGGTTCTTGTCGAGCTCTAGCGATTGTTCGCGACGCTTCATGAGCTCTGTAGGTTTCGGGAGGTCTTCCTTTCGCCCTTTCCTGGGTGCTTTACCTGTAGAGAAAGGTTACTATGAAATTATCATGACGGAGATCGAGGATAGGACGCACCCTGCTTCATACGTTCCTCGTTCTCCTGCATGCGCTCGCGCTCTTCGTCGTCCTTCTTTCGCGCCCGTTCTGCATACTCTTCCTTGTCCCATTTCTTTCGAAAATCAGTGTCGCCCGCCTTTGCGGTATACGCGCCGGATTTGTCTGCCATGATGACCACGTGTGGTGGTGGAAGTTATGTAGCTGCTGCCTAATGCAGTTCCATCGACTCTGTGTGTGATCACACGCCCCGCTGCTTTCACCAAGACTTTTGTAACTTTTCTGTAAGCTCTACCTGAACATACATACCATGGCAAGCTCATCCGAACGCGCGCGCGCATATAGTCTAGAACTGACATGCCCGTTCCCCAGTCTGCCATCCCAGCGTACTCGGTCGGTGCACTCTGCATCGCCGGCGGTTTCACAGGCTACCTCAGGACTCGCTCTCTCCCCTCTCTCATCGCTGGATTCGGGTAAGCACTGGCGCATATATCCCTCATGCAGCATATATTCAGAGTGTCGCGTCCAGTGTCGGTGTTCTCTACTTGTGGAGTGCAGAGCAAATCAAAAAGGGGGCTCCTAATGGAATGGAGGGCGCTCTTGGTGAGCTCCCCGCATCACTACCTATGATGTGTACTTTTCGCTGATTCACAGCAACAGGTGCCTCCGCTCTGTTGCTGTTGTCATCGCTCCCCCGCATCACCAAAGGGCCTGTTCCAGTCATTCTCGCCCTGACCAGCGCTGGTGCAGGTGCCTATTATGGGAAAACTCTATATGACCTGCGAGCCAATGTACACGCCTGAATGGGACCCTCGACCCTCGTGGAATGTCGGGTCGCGGTGTATTTCTATCAATGTGTCTCCTATTCATTTCAATAACCTCTCTGCTCACTGTCAACTGTCTGACCTCCAAGAAGAATATTTGTGATCATCACCACGGCTACTCGTTGCGCCTAACGTAAAGATGTACATCTCTCCAATCAGTTTGTGGGGCTCATCTCCGGATATATGACCGCCTCCAAGTCCGTGACAAAACATGTTTCGTCGCCGAGCAGGCGGCTCTACCCCCACCAAGTGACGTTTGAGCGCCGAGTGTTCATACTAGGTTTGGTAGAATCAGGGAACGGGAGGTGTGCGCTCGATAGCCGAGTTGCGAAATGAGGACTTGTCCTGCATCGAGTCTGCACAACGCATTTAGCCGGACAGAGACGACAGGAACAAGTAGGAGATGAGATACCGTTGTTCGATTTGTACTCCATGATCGTGGAAGAAGGGAGGTTAAGAACCTGCCGAATCGTGTCCCTGTCCAATGGATCCTCGTGTGTCAGGGTGTAGAGACGAGCTGCGGGGTTGTACCAACCTGATCTTTTCACGTACTTTCATATCCGCCTCGAAGCGATTCCAGATGGAGACGATGTCCTCGCTCTGTCGAACGCTGATCGTACACCCACAGATCTCCGGCCACTCCTCGCCGTCCTCGTCGTTGCCGTCACCATCCTGCTTGAGGCGTCCCTTTCCGCATTCGTCAAACATGTCACCCACGACGCCACACACGAGATCCTCCCATACGCGATCTGCGACACCCTTTCTTAGACGGATGATCCATTTTCCGCCTGCACGGTTGAGTGGATCTTCCCAGACGGGACGCCGCACGCCGGCATGAAACAACAGGTAGTCGGTCGTGGGCGTGAGGGAAGACGACAAGGAGAGGTGAGTGTGCAAGGACCAAAAGGACTCGACCTGCAAGAAAAGAAGAAAGGATCGAGGGCAGCACGACGAAAAAGCAGAGCGACAGACGCACCGATGAGAAAGAGGCGACTTTTTTGATCCCCTCTTCGTAGTTGGTGATCTTGTTCCCTGGAGCACGTTGCTGGCGGAACCAGAAAACCCAGCTGGAGACGGTCGTCGATTGACGACGACGAGTGAGCACGAGGACGGGGGGTGGACACGAGCACGAACATACGTGTTCCGGAGAGGGTGTACCGTGGTGGACGAGGGGGACGAACCAGCGGTTTTGGTGAGCGCGGGGTCTGGTTCGCGGTTCGCCAGCGAGGTCGAGAAATGGCGACTGGAGAGAAGGCGGGCCTGTTGTGTGACTGGAGCGGTGGTGGTTGGGATGGAAGGCGTGTGCTGTACGGGTGGTGGTGGCGTATTTTGCTGTGAGGTGAAGCGTGTCTGATGAGACTGAGAGTGATTCGAGAAATAGCCTGCCATTCGATAACTGAAGTAATAAAGAAAAAAAGAAAAACTTAGCGGAAGAGGACGAGGAAGAGGAAGATGTTTACGATAAGGACACTACGTTTATGTAATCACAGTAGTACATACGATCACAGGTCCGGGTTAAGATCCAAGTCCAAGTCAAAGACTGTCTGCGTCTGCGTGCGCACTTCGTGTCGGTACGGATTCACTCCACCGCGATCGCGGGAAGGCTGCGTGGGTTTGGGCGACGGCGAATGGGCTGGCAGAAGAAAAAAAAAGTGTAGTCAGGTCGACCAAAGAAGCAGAGCACTTACGTTTGACGCTGTGGCTCTCTCCGAGCCCACCGAGGGGCTTCTCGACGTTCAGCCGCCCCTTCCTCATCTTCTCTTCGTTGGGGAACGGCGGGAAGAACAGCGGAACAGGGGCACCGTGCACCGCGTTCAACGGCGCGTTCGGGTCAGGCATGTTCGGCGGTGCAGACGTGAACGCGCTGAGCGACTGCGCGTACGCGAGCAGCTCCGGGTAGGGTATCGACGCTGCAGTGGGGTCATGTAATTACCTGTACTAGCGTAGAACGCGGCTGCTCACCTTCCTTGGCCTTGCGTATCCCTTCGATCCTCTCCTCGCCTTCTTTGACCACGCTCTCCAGCTCCCTCTTCCCTTCCTCGATACGCTCGACGGTGCACCGCCATCTTGCGTCAAGCACGCCAATCTCCGCAATCAGTTCCTCGATCCGTTTCTGTCGTCTCTGGTGCGCGGCTGTGTCTGCCAACGCACGCGCAAGGGACCCTTCCGCTATAAAGAAAGCAGAGATGGGCGGTGGAGCGGTGCTCGGTTTGGCATGCGGATGGGGCGACGACAAGGACTGAAAGAGGGTGTTTGACAGTGTCGTGACCGTCGTGAGTGGTGCGGTGAGCGCGTCCGTCATGGACGGCGACGAAGCCATCTTGCACAGCAATAGGCGGAATCCGCCCTGGATATATGTATAGTCTACAAATCGATGGTACTAGTAAGTAGCTGCGTGGGGTAAAATCATCCTTCATCGCGCCATTATCGCTCGCGTCTTCATCCCCGCCTCCGCTACCGCCTTTTCAAACGCCCTCATGTGCTCGTCGACTACCACCCGCCCGTCCCTCCGACCAACACTCTCGGCCTCCCATCTTTCAATCTTCAACCGGCTCCGCTCCGCACCCTCCGTCTCCGTCTTCCATTTCGCAAGTTGGTTCTTCACAGAACGGATTTTGCGTCCCGCATCAGCCGTAGCTGCGCTGTTCACCTGTGACTGCTCCGATATGATCGTAAGAGACGCAAGGAAGGACGCCGTATGTGAGCGCATATGGGTCATCGATGGAAGCGCAACGCCGAGGGTCCATATCGACGACGGAGGTTGCTTGTTGTTCGAAGATTTCGATGCCGATGCTGATGGGGAGGACAAGGGCGTAGGTGAACGTACAGAACCGAAAAACGGCTTCTGAGGGGACGAGGGCGCAGAGGGCGCATAGACCGAATCTCCTTCCACGATCTCTTCCTCCTCTGCGACGGACTCGAGCTGGGGTGGTCGCTCCGGCTCGTCCTCGGAGAGGGATATTTCAAGTGAGTCAAGGTCAAGATCGGCAAGCACATCCATGCCCCCTACTTCAGTGGCAATGCGCTTCAGGTCGCGATCATGCGAAGCCATCTCGCGCACTTGCCCCTCGCGGTCACGCACGGCATCATTGAGTTCGCTGATGATGTCGGTCGTGAGGTTCTCGAGGGTAAAGGTCGCGTCGATGGCCCGCAGGTGCGAGAGGAACCTATCCGTCGACGCAAGGTTCTGTGCCAAAACCTCCATCGCACCCTGAGCTAGCGTAGCTCGCCGGACAGCATCCTCGTCTTCGTCGTCGTTTGCTTCATCGACGTCGCTTTGCTCGCGAGTGCCACTGCCGTCTTGACCATACAGCTCGTCGTCCACGACACTGCCAAACTCGGCGGCTAGACTGCCACCTGGTGTGCTTTCACCCAGTTCGTCTGCCAAGCTTGCACCTCCGTCGAGCACTGCTCCGTCAGTTTCTCCGACTGTGGCGTCCCCATTGCCATGCCTGGCAAGAGGGCCGTCGTCGATGCCTTCGGCACCTTCGTCGTATTCGATACCGAATTCTTCGGCTAATAGTCTAGATGCGCTCCCAGCGGGGTCGGGCATCAAGGCGAACGCGAGCTCATGGGCTAAAGAATGTGCGCCTGAGGGGACGGCGATGCCCTGATCGAGTGTGGATAGAGGGGTGGAATGAACGAGGATGGAGTTGGAGGATGTCGAAGGGTGGCGAGACGATTTGCGGAGAGAGCTGGAGGAACGTCTGGTATGCATTTTGAACTTGGAGGAGGGGCGCAGCAGTCGTGTACGAGATGGTATATGTGGTATATGTTATGAAGGTCGTGATATGATTTAGTAGACCTGAAGAGACCGACTGCGATGCACCGGCGTCTATGATTCCTCTAGAGGTTGTGGTTGCGACGACGAGTGCGTATTTTTTTTCAAGGAATGTCCATCCGACTGGTAGTGTATGTTGCACCGCTTCGTAGTAGATGCTCGACAAGGACTCGTCGGCGGCCAGCAACGTCGTCAAAGACGTGTATTACGTAACAAATCCGCTAGAATACAAAAAAAGTCCCTTGCAATAGATATCCGTGGGGGGTATCACTAGCAATATTCTAGTGCTTGCGCTGAAACAGCATCGACGCTTAGTGTCTTGCTGATTTATTAGTATTGCCCGTCCAAAGCCTCGACAGCGCGTCTCCTAATCCACCTATACTTCTGGCCTTCCTGCGCCGCTCATGTGCCGCTCTCGCCCTCGCCTGTTCAAACTGACGCTCCCAGAGCATAAGCTGATGTCGGAAGCCCGGGTTCGGCGAGACGATGCCACGCTTCGCTTGCACGTATGCGATCGCCTCAGTGGCCCGCATCGGTGTCGTAGCGACCAGGTAAGCGCAGACGAGCGTGGCAGATCGGGATATACCCTGCAAACAGTGTACCTATCCGCCCCCTCGTCATCAGCCATCTCTCATGATCCGACAGCCATGAGCAAGGACCAGCAGTACTCACAAGAACTCTGTGCTTCTCGTCCGCGTCCAACGCGTCCTTAATGAACTTGACGACCCTGTCGAACCACTGCGTGATGTCGGCGTTCACGTCGTCCCGGATCGGGACGTGCATCACCGTCACGGCATCTCCGAATTCCTTGCGCACGTCTGGCTCGACGGCGGACACGATGTGCGTCACACCGAGGCGCTGCAGAGTGCCTTCTTCACGGGCCGAGTAGAAATCTGTGAGATACAGACGGGGATTGATGGTGGACACGGCACGGCCATGATGGTGGGAAACGTTGGCATTGTTGGTATGATTGGGGCGCTTGTTTCGTGTTTTTGAGGACTGCCAGCTGGTTGCTGGGAAGGAAATCATGGCACTGCGGAGAAAAGGATACTGGAGCGTTTCATCACTTGATTTTATACACGTTGGGTGCCTGCAATCATCTACTAAGGGGGGGTGCCTCCAAGCACAGCCACATACACAGCCATCAACAAACAGGCTTGGAGCAGCGCCGGACCAACTGTGTTGACCGCATACAGTCATGTCCAAGCATCATCCAGGTGAGTACCACGTCATCTCTGGCCATTTCCTTGTCTAATCAACCTAGATCTAATTATGTGCAGGCGTCAGCCTGGAATAGGTGAGCACCAACCCACGCGTCAACCGTTTTCGCTCATGCTCACTGCACTCAGCGATCGGACGTTTGTGTGAAAAGTGTGACGGTAAATGGTAAAGCATATCATCGGATCATGGCTCTCATCGCTCCGCTAACACGGTTACAGTCCGGTCTGCGATTCCTACGTTCGCCCCGAAACCCTCGTTCGTATATGTGATGAATGTAACTTTGGAACCTATGGCGGTAGATGCATCATTTGCGGCTCTCCAGGTATAGCCATGTGTTTTTTCCTCGATGTTGTATCTGACTGACCGATTCATGCAGGTATTTCCGACGCGTACTACTGCGCAGAGTGCACTAGACTCGAGAAAGATCGTGACGGGTGTCCCAAAATCGTGAATCTCGGTGCCAGCAGGACGGATCTGTTCTACGAGAGGAGAAGACTTGGTGCGTTCATTCGACTCGTCATCGACGACGCCACCGTCCACTGACCTCGAATCCAACCAACAGGATTCAAAAAGAGCTGAGTCTAACAGCACTTCTGATCTACCTCGCAGGTCTAGTCCCACGCGAAATCAACATCATTAATTTGGTGCTAATGCAGACAGTGGGAATCTAGATGGCCGCATATTGGGGAGTCCATAATATGTATACTCTGATCTTGCTGAACCGCTCTACCGGTACACATGGAAGGGAATGATAGGTGGTGGATTTTCCAAGTTCGTGAACTTTCTGCTATGGATGTCAGTGTTTGTTCTCTCAGTAGATAGCCTGAACATTACCGGAATTTGGGTATATCAACCTAGTGAGAACTCGACCGTCAGCATCAGCTTCAGTGAAAAACGCGTGTAGATCATACCGGCGCCTTGAAAACTACAAACAAATGTGTCTGATCATGCGTATCAAGCGCTTCACAGACCCCACACAGATCCTTTGCGCAATATGCACATCGAAACCAGGCACCGCTAATGCGATCTAGACAACGGTCGCACAATGCTGTGGAGTGAACGAGGAAAGACAGGTATTCTGTGGGCAGACCCGGGTGAGGTCAGGAACTTTTTGCGCAGAGAGACCTTCTCCGACAAACCTTTCGGGTCCTTGCAAGGGGTAAGACCACCCACGGGCCCGGCAGGGACTTTGTATCTACAAAAAGAAAACAAGGCGCTCAGCATTCACGATGAGCACGAGGAGAAGGGAGGGACATACAGCTTAGGCAAGAACCCAGAGGTAGACTGAAGCGGACGATGAACCGGCCGGGGAAGTTTGAAGAACACGTGCATAGGGTCGTGGTACAGATACGATCGCTCCTCGCAAGAAGCACACTAAGTTTTCAGTGGTCAGTTAGAACTCTGTACTGTACTGCGAGACAGACGGACCAGGCTGAATGCGCTAGGAGACGATGGGCACGTCGCACATTGATACCTCGTCCCAAAGATGGTCTGTAAGGGAATCATTAGAGGAAAACCCGTCTCTGCTTTCAGGCTCGTGCACGAACCTCATGACATCCATTACATATAATCCGGTGGTCTTCCGGTGGATCGTCTGGTGCGGAGAGTTGTGTGCGTGAACCTACTACAGTTTTTGCGTACGAAGAGTAGACCGAAGATGGCCTGGAGTGGGACGCGGTGAGGACGTGTGCGGCATCCCGGCCAGTCCAGAGATGGATGGCGCGGCGAGATGCAGTCTGAACCTCCTGAGTTTCAAGTGGGTACGGAATCTGACGAATGTCATTGAGTAAATCGTCCTCGAGGAATCACAATGCTGGCAAACCTTTATCATAATATGCGAAGACAAATGCCCTCCATCAGACGAATCTAGGTTCCCTGGGAGCCCAGCTGATTCGCAATTAGAGCATATATCAACAGAGTCACAGATTGCACAATGAAATCGGGCGCCTAGAATGTCCTGAAGGCAGCTGTGGTAGTGAAGTTAGTCGATAAATCCAAGAGTGCCAACAATAGGTACATACTGCATGCACTTGACACCTGGATGCTTCATGGCTTCGAAGTAACATACGTGTCAGACAGAAGCAAAAAAAAAGACGCTGAACAGACTCAGGTACGTACGTTGTTCTTCGTTTGTGTCCTGCATCATCACTCTGGGTTCGAGTTCACTCTTCGGTCTTGCAGGCTTCTCCGTTACGAGCAGGAAAGCATGGGCAGGATGTATGTCGTGAACTTGACTACAAACACAGACGATCAATGACTAGGCGGTAAACCCCCCAAGAATTCTGAACTTACCTATAACATGCAAGACAAAGATTGAATTTCTTGCAAGATGTACACTTGTAGCGCTTCCCAGTAATCGTAGTGTTGCAAGTGGAGCATAGACACGTCAACATATCTTCCTGTTCTAGAGTCGATCATTGTTAAGACGACAAAAATTCCAAATTTTTGGTCAATTACGCACCGACATCAGCCCATCCTTGAGGACCCCACACCTTCTCAAGGAACGCATGGCGAAGTTGCCCTTTTTGCCGTGGCGCGGAACGTATCCACAACGACATCGCATCCTCGGGTGACGTAGGATCTGAATAGGTACTGCCCACTCGCTCAGTGCTAGCACAAAGCGCGTGGTAAATACCGGCAGCTTCTATGCATCCAGAACAAAGTTCATAGCCCAGATTCTCTGACTCGGACAAAGAACCCGATCCTCGCAACGTTGAACTTGAGGAAGGGAGACAAGGCAGAGGCTTGTTATTCAGATGTCCATTACGCCTACATGGAGAGCTGCCCCGTGTCATCGATTTGTAGGAAAAGAATCGTGATTTCGGAGGCGCAGGGGGTGAATAGGAATGCCCGACATCGGTACACCTCTCCTTCTGCTTGCCACAACCGAGATTCGATCCGCTCGGCTCGAGCGAGTTGCCTAATGGCTCCTTTTCCCCGCATATCGAGCACACATAGCGAATCGCGTCTAGCAACACCCCGCACTCGGAACATGACGTTAGCGTTCCAGGAGGAGGAACGACAGGCGGGAGGGCTTCGGAAGGAATATCGGGGGGAGTTGTGTAAGGATCCGTGTCCAAGCAAGAAGAAGATGCGCTAGAGTCTGTGGCGGGATCTTGATTGTGGACTTTCTGCTGCGCAGCAAGCCAGCTGAGCTGCATGCTGTTTGGCCGCATGTGCTCCGAGGGCTCGCTCGTCGAAGGCTCATTCTCGTCCTTGAAACTGAATCCGTCTTCGTACCCTGAGTCATGCGTGGAGCTGCCGCCCGTATAGGAGTAATAGTATTTCCCCCGTGGATCCCGCTGCAGAGCTAGGTCGCCGTCCGGGCACGACATGGATTCCGACGGTTCAGGTGTGGCGCCCAGCATGGCCTTGATGGTGCGTGCATTCTGATCTCGGAGCCATGCTGCTCCTCTGTCTTCTGCAGACAAGGAGAGGAGGTCGAAAGGCGAAGTGGAATGGGCACGATCGTCTTCCAGTTCGCCGGTTGGCTCTACTACGTCTGGCCAGCTGAGGTCTCCGCTGCTCTTGTTTCTCCCTCTGTACTCCTCCAAGCTTGCCAAGCTCGATGTATCGCTCAAACTGGGACCATCGTAGTCCACCGTTATATGGACTCTTAGAGTGATTCTCCGTTTGCCACCAAAACTTCTCCCCGAGAGGATAGATGCTGCAGAAGACGGAGGGGGGTCGTCCGAGCCGGCTTGGAAATACTGGATGGCCTCTGTAAGGTCCGACTCCGTTGAGATGTCGGTGACTTCGCCATCATCGTCCTTGTAGGATACCACGTAGGAAGTGGCATAGAGGGAAAAACATTGTTCGATCTACAGGGCGTTAATACGTACGAACGACATCCTTCGCTTACAGCCATTAATAAGTTGATATTGAGTAACGCACCTTGTTCTTCAGGAGGTCGTACGAGCAGTTTTTGGCCGATGCGAAGCTAATGTGCTTGTTCCACCGGTCAAACGTACACTTTACGACAAGTGGTCTGTCCGGGCGCACGTACATGCTTCGAACAGAATCCAATCAGAGTGTTTCGAGGCCGTCAAAGAAGGCACTGTTCCGCAGCATATGTGAGTAAGCTGACATGACTCATCAAGCTTTCTATACACTCTCATTACCATAGTATACTCGATACTGCATAAATACTCATTGCCAGAAGAAGGGGAAAGGATGTGTAAACAAGTTAGTGGAGAACACAATATGATTACTTAAGACAAGTGGAAGCTACCAACTCCTTCCTTCATCGCTGTACACAACTTTTCTCTCATGGCTTTCTTTGAACTGTACTCCGGAAGCTTCAGATAGTTGACGCAGGTCATTACACTAGGCAGATAGTCATCGGCGGTAAGCGGGGCTTCATGTGGTTTCCGAACGACCGTGAGTGGCGGGTTGAGGCCCCGGAAACCTATTGCAATTCAGCAACTGTGTCAACTTTACTGACGGCCGCAAGACTGAATCACGAACCTCCGATAGGTAACTTGGGGCTGCCGGTGATAAATTGCAAGAAATCACGTCGCGTGGCCACGTCGAATTCAGACATTAGCTCAATCAACTCGCGAATTGAACGGCTTTCTCCATTGAACCCATGGTCAGCCTTGATCGCTTCGTTGAGACCTGTAATATCACGTCAGCACTGTGTCGGTCAAAAGTCATTACAGGACGTACTTTCGATACCCCAGTCCTCATCAGAATTACCAAAGAGCATCACAAGCTCATCTGCTGTGAATGCTTGCAGATCAGATATTGGAAACACCTTCGAGAAACCCTCTCTGAAGGCTTTAGCCTGCGGTCGAGCCCCCGTCCCGATGATGGCATCCAAAACTTCGTGGATATATTGTTCCGCATTATCGGAGGTCACAGGAATGTCACGACCACCAGGCTGATTGTCCAAGACGAGTCAAAAAGTCATGTCTCAGGCAGTTTAAAGGTCACATACTCTTAGCTCAATGTCATAGCCAGGCAGTGTAAAATCAAGAGCGAGATCTTCAACGTTGACAATATCCATCAACGCCACTTTGCGGTAAAGCTGCTTAACAAACGTCAGGATGGAAGTGGGTAGCACATGTCCACTGAAAGACTGACCTTCTCCGACTGCCCTTTTATGGATGCATAGCTCTGTAATTTGGCAAGAGAGTTCGCAAGGTCGTTGTCAATCAACTATAAAACAATGAGTGAGATTCACGGAGAACAAAGGGGCAGTTACCCTGAGCGAATCAATGGTCAGCGGAATTTCTTCTCCAAGAACAAGCTTGATGAAGATATTGTTGAGAGAAAGATCGATGATTCTAGAGTCTAACATCGCTTTGGCTACATACTGCCCAATCACGCGAAGGATGTGGGTTCGTTTCCTTTGTAGAGTGAGTTAGTGGCGTGGATAGTTAGGGTTGATTACATACTGTCCGCCATCGTTCGCGATGTCGTCGGGGCTAATGGGTGCCGGGTAAAGCCCAGCAGGATGATGCACATAGATTCCAGGCGAACCCGCCTCCGCATCACGCCAGATCTTGAGATCTTTGCGTGCAAATTCTTTGGAAACAAGAGAATAGAACTCCAGGGTTGGACCAAGACCAGTACCAACTTCTTCGAAGTATTCCACCTCCAAGATCGAAGAAGATGACCCATAAAGTTCGAACACTTTTACTGCAGACTCAAGAATATGCTTGCGCGATATACGAACTTTCTGGCGCTGAAGTCGGCCAAGGAACCCGATACCATCGTCTCGGCGTGAGGTGTCTTGACTACGGCCCTGTTGACTTTGCCACTTGAGGATCAGGCGCGCATAGCCAAATGATGTGGACTGCAGATAGTTGTAACGGGTGGCAAACGGAAAGAGGAAAGGGAAGTTCTGGGGAAGGTCAATGGCCCAGTCAGGCAGACAGGAGCTGGAAATAATATTAAGAATTTATCAATAGTAGGGAAGAATAACAAACCTTGCGACAATCATCGGCTCCTCTAATTGTCGAGTGAGCTTGGCTGTCAATTTGTTGTTTATAAAAGCAGACTCGGGCAAAGCATGCTGTTCAAGAGGCCGCGATGGTCGTTCAGCCTCTGCTGCATTTGACTTGTGGAGGACCCGAAGGAGACGTAGAATCTTCGCATGGGGGGCGTCATCAGGGAGTGAAGAGAGGGTAGGACTGGGTGATCGGATCCGTGCAATCGTTTCACTCCGTGCTGAGCGACAACGTATTAGTAAAGCTTGATGGACAACCGGAGGAAGGGATTCTTACGTTCTTGGCTGGGCGGAGGTCCGCTAACCTTCTTAAATTTGACCGTGTATACCCCCTGCCACATAGCACTCGATGGTAACGCAGCTACCTTCTTCCTCATCTCATGCTGATGGATTGCGCCGTAGATGGTCAAGTCCAGTGGAAGCAAGTGATCGTCCATCCGGAATTCAAGATGCCAGTCAGTGGGCTTCGCCTTGAGAGCGGCAGCGTAGGAAGATTTTGGAATATATCCCGGCCGAGACGATGTTATAGGCGGACCACCCCTCGAAGAATTCGGTGTTGCTATGCGTGTACCATCCGGTGTTTGCGCTTCAATTCTTCCATCATCTGCAGGATATCACGTAAGCATAATTGCGATGAGAAGCTTTGTAACAGACCTTCGGTGACGGACAACGTCACAGTCTTGTCAGCTGCTAGGTCCGCATCCTCGTCCCCTTCAAAAACCTATATATATTGGTGTCAGGGTAACTCGCCGCCGAAAGGATCGAAGCTAACCTCCGCATCAACTTCATCATCCGTGAGTTCAGTAGCAAGCTCGCTCTCTTGAACCAGAGGCTCTTCTCGCCTAGATATATTGTCTGAAGCCGAGGTAGTGCTAGTTGTGGCGGAGGAAACATTGTCAGAAATTGGAGCACCCGAATTTGCGTTCTTTGCGCTGAGTCGTTGGCTACGCCTTCGGCGAAGATCACTCGCTGGTGTGGGAGCATCCAAGG
The DNA here is from genome assembly GCA_038091775.1 of Leccinum olivaceopallidum. Lineage (NCBI taxonomy): Eukaryota > Fungi > Basidiomycota > Agaricomycetes > Boletales > Boletaceae > Leccinum > Leccinum olivaceopallidum. Next base: position 25,110 of record JBBPPC010000027.1, on the reverse strand, counting down.
AAGGCTGAACTGCAGGTACTATAGTGGGTTGACCTGCTTCGTGATCAGGGGGTACTCGAGAAGTAGCTGCAAGACCAAAGCCAGGGGCAGCCGCAAGCATGTTCGATAATCGCCCGCTGGACGTTAATCCGGCAACCCGAGGACGGAGATAGTCATTAAGAGCCTGGAATGTTGCAATCGCATGAATCGATACGACCATGTTCTGCAGATTTCGTGGAACATCTGAATCGTCATCCGCAATTAAACGAAGCCGTAACTGGCGTGCGAGCAAGGACGGAGAGCTTCGTTTCGAGTCTGCGAGAACTAAGTCAGGTTGCACCACGTACACAACGAAGAACATTACCGTCGCTGCCTTGCGCAATAGTGATCACTTCAAAGTTCTCCATCCTTGTTAGGCTTTCCTGTAGCTTCTTGACCAACATAGCAAGGGGGGGTTGATTTGAATTCCCTGCTCGAGAGGAACGAGCGAAGGTTTCAAAGAAAACTTCCTGACGACGCTTGATCGATACTAGGTATTTCTCAGTACGCATGATCAGGAAATCACAAAATGGACTGACCTAAACCTTTCTCTGTGGAAAAGCGGAGGAGTCCGTCAACGGCACCACTTCGGAGCAATTCGAAACTTGAGACAGAGCTATCTGAGGTAAAGTGGTCCGCCAATTCTCTTAGAGTAGAAGCTAGACCTTGCTCTGATGCGTCTGACGCAGAAAGCTTTTTGACCAAGCGGCGGAGATCGTCGAATGAGCCGTCACCATTACCACCATCGTCTTGACCAAGCGAGTAGCTGAATCGCATGACACGAGCACGCAATGTGATTGCATCCTCTGGTTCCAGAGAGAACATGTGGTGCTTTTTGTGTCCCGGGATTGCGGACGAAGCGTAGATGGCTATATCTGATGTAACAGATAGGTCGGGCGGATCCTTATCCTTCGGCTTCGTCGCGGACAATGTTCTTGAGGCAAAAACCTCGATTTCATGGAATACACCTTCCCTTCGTAAGGCTGGTCTGTACTCAGAAGGAAGCTTTTGCAGAAGAAGATCAACAAGCTGAAGGACTCCAATGATGAGCGACGGGTGATCTTTCGACGATAGGATGGACGATGCGAAGCTGGCAACCGGTACGAACTGAGGAAGTAATCAGAAGAGACCGCCGAAAGCAGATTGAAATACCAACACGGAGAGCAGTCTTGAGTTCAATTCCTTCCAAAAAACCGACAGCTTTCAATAGACCCGTGAGCGTCTTGACGCGAATTGGTGTGATCACGCTCGCCGCGTACACATCGATAAGAATGGGAACCATCAACCGCATGAAACGTCCAACCACCTCTGGCTTGGAACGTAGCAATTCTGTTCTGTCCGAGACAGGTTCGACACCGGGAACGGGAGGCATCGCCTCATCGGTATCCTGAGCCTGAGCATCTGATTCCTGAGTAGAGTCGTGATGCCCGGCAAGGTTGTGCAGCGAATCTGGCAGAGCTGAGTCGGTAAACGAATGGGGAGCGGAGATAGCGGCCTGGCGGGCGGCGGTGCGATCGGCTTTAGCCTTGGCTTTCACCATACGTGCTAATGCCTTGTCCGTGTAGCCTTTGTGATCGAAAACACCATCTGGAAGAGCGTGAGCTACGCTTCATGTAGAAGGACGAAGCTTATCTACCTTTTGGAAGAGGAGGCATGAGCTCAGATATTAAACTGAGCGCCTCTTCTACTTGATCTTTGGAACGATGCGCCAAATTCTCCATTACCGTCATGTGTGTCACATCACCCCCGAGACCCTGACCACCTCCGATTGCTTCAGCAGACATAGAAGGTAGTACACCTGTAAGAATCTGGTAGAGTGTGTCCACAATGTCCGCTTGCAGTAAAGTGATGGTGATTCGGGGACTGGCGCGAGCTGCAGTAGCCAGTGCCCTCAGAAGTAACGTATATGTGTTCGCCGCAATCAACGGCGATCCTCCCGAAGGCATGAGAAGAAGATTTATGGCACGGATCGCGGTTCGGTCCAAAAGGTTCTCGAGATTCTCCGTGGATGCGCGATGATAGGAATCGATGGTTCGGATAACACAGAGACAGGCGAACTCAACTAGCCTTTGATCAGAGTACCCCAAGCAGTTGCGAATTATCGGCCAGATGCCAAGGACCATGGGATAATGGTCAGAGGAGATATTCCTGCAGCAATTTGCAGCAGCCTGAAGTGCGGTTCTTTGAACGGCGATGGAGAAGAAATCAAGATAATTCAGCAAAGCTGCCAGTCCATTTTCACGAACGATGGAGCTCGGGAACTCCTCCGAGATTTTTTCCAGCGTCTGTGTTGATAGTGTCAGGAATAATAGAATGCCTAAATGAAACCCGACGTACGCTGAGGGTTTGCTCGGCAAGGTCAATAAAGGATATCTCTATCAGCTTGCTGCAGAGAACGGGGATGGCTCCATGATAAACTACAGTATGAGCCACTCCCGGGAGAGCCTCCATGAGGTTAGCGAGGCATCTACAAGCAAGCATTTGAGCCTCGAGGTTGTCGTCCCCCTGATAATTTCCCCCAGAACTCATTGCCAAGGCTGCGGCAAGAGCAGCATCCGGATCTTGGTCTTCGTCGTCGGCTCCATCGTCGTCTTCATCTTCATTCACGCCTCGTCCTCCCAAGATCTTGACAAGCTCACGCACGAACTCTTCGACCTGGAACGATCCTGCCAGAGTGTCTTCGGTAGAAATAGAAAGCAGCTCGCTCAACTCCTGTAAGGTTACAAGACGGGTGGTTGGACTGGCGGTAGACTTGATATTGTTCAGCATAGTTTTGAGCCGCCCTGAAAGGGACACCATATACGACCCAAGGTGTCGATAGTCACCAAAAATCGCCATCGCGGCCGTTTCATCCAGACCACCGAATGCTCGAGGAGCCCCTGTCGGAGACCGCATCTCATCGTCCCCACCATCATCAGTATCACCCTCGATGGGTGGAGGTTTATCATCACGATCATCTGCGTCGTCGTCCTCATCGGCATAACTATCCCCCCGATCTTCCTGAGAGGGCTCTTCACACTTGATCATTTCGGCGTCAGCCATATCGACGTCTTCATCATGAGCTCTAGATGTACTGGCAGTGGCGGCAGTCTTTGCCTTGACGGCCACTTTGCTTTTGGTCGGAGAAGACCTAGAAGCATAGTCTTAACATAGACATGTACGTGAGAAGATCATGCCCACCTAGACTTTTTCGGCATTGGTGCAGAGATCGAGGTCGAGGGACCGGCGCGGGATCTCAAGGAATAAGCAGTGGTTCTGGTACGTTTGGTAGATGACAATGCAGCTGCAGTGTCCCGCTCTTCTTCAGAATCAGCTTCAGGCGCAGCACGCTTCTTGCCCTTCCGGTCCTTGGTTGGTTCGTTGATGGTGAGAGATGAGGTTGAGGTTGATGGGAAAGTGGCTCTCCTTGCCCTGAAACGGTGGCAGATGACGAGCGTCAGGCGCAATAGCGTCGGAAGATTCACAGGATGACACACCTTTTAGAAGCTCGGATGGAATCGTCAGTGGAGTCCTTTGCTTTTCCCTTTCCTGAACTAGCTTCACGGGATCGCTTGTTCTTTGAAGTTGTTGTTGCTTTGGTGAGTGCACAGGTGTTTTCCGAGGGTGGAGTTGATTGCTCCACTGCGTCGCCGTCCTTGTCTCTTGCTTGTTCGCGTTCCTTCTCCTTCTGCTTGGCAGCCTTGACTCTAGCACTGGAGCGTAGCGATCTTAATTCTGGGACAGTGGTTGAAGTGGAAGTGGATGGAAGTGGAACTGATTCTGATTGGGGTAGCTGGGAGGTACTGGAGCTTGTGGCCGCTTGTTGATGGATAGGTTGGAAGTCCATTTAGAGCATACCCCCAGCCATCGATTCAGCGAGCTAAATAAAAGTCTAAGACAAGGTCGCGGTTGAGGAAAAAGGACAGGAGGCTGTCGTACAGTGAGCGTGCTAATTGAAGTACTTAGGATTACTTCGGCCCACAACATAAGCACAGGCGTGGGAAATTCCCTTAAGCTAGTGGCGCAGTACCACATTCAACAAAAATACAAGTGACTCCTACATCCTAACTTCGGGTCTTGTTACACGAATGATTCCCTCAAAATCTCGCCCACGCTCTTGACCAATATCTCGACAATCCTCTCGATCTCCATCGTTGTAGCATTATAGGCGGGACCCAGCATAAGATGATCGCCTTTAGAACCATCAAGGCTGGCGCCTCCGTTCATGCCCATGGCGATGAGGCCATTCTCGAGACAGCGCGCTTGGACAAGCATAGCAAATGTTTGTCCCTTGAAATCAAGCTTTGCTGCTTCGGGGCCTGAGAAATCGAACTCGATGCCCCAAAATGCGCCACGACCTCGAATGTCGAATGTAAACGGTTTGGCTGCTGCTCCTTTCGCCAATAGTCCATCGCGAAGAAGCTTCTCCATCAGTTCGCCATTCTGCACGACATTTAGGAGCAAATTCTCCTCTACAATGGCCCTTTGTACTGCCAAGGATGCTGCGCAAGCCAATGGATGTGCCTAAATGAAATCTGAGATGGCACTCTATCACGAACAAAAATTGCGCACCTGATAGGTGTGTCCATGTTTGAAGAAACCTGATCCACCTTGTATACCTCTTGTGACCTTAGGGGATAAAAGAATTGCTCCAATAGATGCATACCTGTATGACTCTCCGTTAGGCGAAATATCTCGGATATATGCTGACATACCCTCCACCCAGACCTTTGGCAACTGCCTGTATATCCGGGGCTGCCCCATCTCCAACGCTTTGCCATGCGTGTAGGGAGCCCATTCCTAGAAATGAAGGTAATGGGGCCATTCACTGTACAAGAGAGATTGGCTTACTGCCCATCCCAGACATGACCTCGTCTAGGATAAAGAGGGCTCCATACTTCTCACAAACAGACTTCATTGCTGCGAAATATCCCTTTGGGGCACCTACGACACCAGTGGTGGCACCAACAACCGTCTCTGCGGCAACTTGAATTTATTGAGGGATGATGTAACCCGATCTAGGGTAAGAAGAACTCACAACCGATGACGGTTTCCGGGCCAAGTTCGATGAACTTGTCTTCTAATTCTTGTCGGAGGCGCTCGACATACTGTTCTTCTGTTTCGTCTGGTTTTTGAAAGCGTCTTGCATATGCCGGGGAAACATGATGGAAATGCTCGTTGTCTAGAATATTTGCATAAGGTGCACGCCGAGCCGGATGATAGGCAAGCGACAAGGTGCTAAGAGTATTGCCATGGAATGACAGTTGACGGGCAATAAAATTCCTTCTGGCAGGTTGTCCGATTTCGACGAAATACTGCAACAGCCCTACATCAAGTACACAATAAATAACCAGAGACTCGAACTAACCTGTTTTGCAAGCTTGATAACGCCTTCCATGGCCTCAGAACCTGTGATAATAGAATATTTGTTGAAGGCCACATTCTACTTGCTTGGAAGTAATACTTGCCGCCGGAGGCGTACACCGCCCGTTCAAACGCTCCGTCGCTAGACTCGACGAGGAACTTTGCGAGATCCTCTGCAGAATTGCTGGACAGTTGCATGTTGTACACATCTATCAGATACCAGGTGGGCATCAGTCACGCTAGCACAAATACTGTCGAAACGGACGGACAAGGAAGGGTATCAAGTTGGTGTTTGATGGCAGCGATAACCTTTGGATGGCTAGCACCAAGGCACGAAACGGCCGCCCCTCCGATCCCATCGATCACTCGACGACCATCGGCAAGTTCGACATAGATACCCTCAGCGCGGATTGCGACAGGTGGTGTCCATGTCGTCCTATGAAGAACAGCGCTGGTATTAACAGACTTCGGAGGCACATGGGTGGACAGTTGGCGAGAATCAGATGTGATCTATATTATGGACGAAAACATGGTTATATGACCGACTGGGAATTGGTTCTGGGACCGAATGACAAATGTCAAGAGAGACAAAGGGGACACTCGAGTGAAACGATACATACAGTGCTTGCCCTTAAGTAGCTCTCTGACCGACGATAAGTTCGAGGAACTGGAAAAGTTTACACGTGGGTTTGGTTGTTGTCTTGTTAAAAAAACTTGCAAATAGGTATTACCTCGGAGAAGCCCGGGGCACCGCGCCACAGAGCATACAGGGGAAGCACGGGAGAGCGAAGATATCATGGATGGCAATGGAATACGATGTCTAGTGATTTCTTCGACACAACAGTACTGAAAAAACGCACGATCGGCTACATGGTGCTTGAACGGTGCCAGTGATATTATAGTGTGTGGGATCGTGATTAGTCAGCGACGTTATCCCACAGGTGTACTAGCTTACAAATGCGACACTGGTCATTGGGCGTGTACTTAACCTCTGAGTCGAAAACAGTACTCTCATGTGACTTCCTTTCTCACTCAAGTTTTGAGAGCTCTGATTAGTTCCAAGCACTGGCGCGGCAGCACCGCTCTCTCTTGAAATCAATATGGGGCCATCCACGAGAAAGCGCAAAGAACCTTCACCAAACCGTACGCTGTTGGACTTTTTCTCCGGTGCTGAGGCAACAAAACGGGCAAGAGTGAGAGCGTCACAACAATCTGCGCCTAGTATCTACCACACTCGGGATGTGGTTTCGAAAGAAATCATTGTCATTGATTCCGATAGTGACGACGGGGAGAAGGCAGAAGGATGCGCTCAGCTGAACTCCAGGACCGCGGTTTCTGACGTGTCTCGGTCCCTGGTTTCAACCACGTCCGCTGCAACACTCGAAGACAGGAATGCCTTTGAATTTGGTCTGCCATCAGAGCTGTTGGGGCCTGTCAATATTTCGTGTGCAAAGAAGGATCTTAGAAACGGACGGCAATCACTGTCAAATGCGATCCAACTAGACCCATCAGAGTCCATGTCTAGTCCTTTGGTTCCTTTGTTGAAGCCAACTCTCGCCGGTTCGTGTTTCTGTGGTTTCTGGGCAGTTGGGACGGGTCTCATTTAATCCTGCACATAGTAGGAAACCAGCTGTCACTAACTGAGAGGAGCCAAGCTGCTTCAGTCTCGCGCGAAAATGTGCCTGCTGTGTCAATGAGCACATTAACTGATAACACCACAGCCGAGTTCTCCATCGGAGAATGGGCAGCTGGAGATGATGAAATCATGGCACTAGATAATTCCGTCGAAATCGGTGAGGCTGAGGGGGGATATTCTGACGAACAATGCTTTTGTCCGGTGTGCGGAGAAAATTTGACAGGAGTTCTGGTTCTTGTGAGCATGGCATCTAGTTTTTTTCATGCCAGTTCTCTGATCGTCGTTGTGCCTCGACTAGGAAGTTCAAACCCATGTCAATCAATGTCTCGACAAGACCTCGCGAAATGACAGCTTTGTTACGCATGAATGTACTTCAGCCCAACCCCTCGTGAGATTCAACAGTGCTAGTACAGACACATTCGTCAAAGGTCAAAGAGACGATCTCTATACTGTGTTAATGAATTCGCACAAGGAAGATGATCACTGGGTAGAGGCAGATGCTGCCGCCAGCTGCGATTTGCGGTCTACCCGCGGAAACCGCAGAAGAGCTCCGTTTTACAAGGTATTGCAAGGAATGCCAATCGCAGTGGACGCTTTCTGCTATGGTACCATTCCTGGTGTCACAGCGTATTTTCTGACGTTTGTTCGACCCGCGCTTCTATCCGTATGACAATACTGACTGGACCCCGATAGCCACGCCCATTCCGACCACTACACTAATCTCGGGTCCAGGTGGAAAAGCGGTCCTATCTACTGTTCAGGTCATTGCACACGAGCAATCTGTCGAGCCAGTGCTAATCCTTTTGCAGAGGAAACCGCCAACTTGATTATACACATGCTAGCTGTAGATCCTAGGTGGATCCATCCATTACCATTGGACACGCCGACTATAGTACCTGATACCGGAGGGGTGACCGTGACGCTGATCGAAGCCAATCACTGCCCAGGTTCTTGCCTTTACTTATTCGAAGGGCAACGAACAGTGGATGCTGGCGATAGCACATTCAAGTCCTCATTCATAGGCTCTCCAACAATCTTTCGTTATCTGCATTGTGGGGACTTCCGCGCGTCACCCCGTCATGTCCTCCACCCTGCCATCAAAGGAAAGCACCTCGACCTCATCTACCTAGACACCACATACCTCAATCCGAAGGTTTGTCATGATACTCTCTTTGGTTGTCAAAGGTTTAACAACCTAGATAGTATACATTCTCGCCCCAGCCACTAGTCATCTCTGCTTGTGCAGAGTTAGCCAGAAGACTGATACTGGGAGGGATTGGAGACAACCCCGACGGTCCAGTAATCCGAAATTCTACGATCGATACTTGGATGAAGTCTTCCACCTCCTCGCAGAGGGATGTGCAGATGTTGCAGGAGCGCACTCTTGTGATAGTAGGGTGGGTGAATTGTTTACCGTTTTGACCCACGACTGACTTCGCTCCCAGGACATATTCAATAGGCAAGGAACGCATAGTCAAAGGTGGGCATACGCCGATTTTGTCGTCCGAGTTGGGTCTGAGGGAGTCTTTGCACGTATGCAAGCAATCGCCCAAACTCTGGGGACCAAAATCTACTGTGACCCGCGCAAGTCTGCTATACTCCGATGCCAGGAGGATCAAGAGCTCCAAGCTCTGCTCATTGAGGACCCTACCGAAGCAAACGTACACGTATTGCCGTTGGGTGCAGTCACTTCAGACAACCTTAGGTCATATATTCAGAGGTTTAAGGGAACGTTTTCGAGAATTGTTGGGTTCCGGCCGACAGGGTGGACGTGGGTTTCGAGTCAGTTTTATTAATAACTGTCTGTTGGTTGACTTCTTTTACAGTTACTCCCCACCATCCGGCAGTGTCAGTGGTCCAAATGCCTCGATACAGTCCATCATCTCCTGTGGCCAGTCACGAAATTTCTCATACACGGATCTCCAGCCCTCGCAAAAGTCTTCATATAACGTCCAAATATTCGGGGTGCCTTACTCGGAGCATAGCTCGTTTTTTGAGCTCACCTGCTTTGCAATGTCATGTGATTGGGGCAGAATGATCCCTACAGTGAATGTAGGCAGCCCTACTTCAAGGGCCAAAATGGCCAAGTGGTTTAAACGATGGGAGTCGGAGAAAAGGGTCACTAAACTGTCTTTCATAGAGCCTAGATCAGCCGATTACTGGTAATACGAACAATAATCTCGACATTTTATATGATCAAGCAAGAGAGGAACGAGGAACGAAGTCATTGCCATACTCATATGCATCATGTGTTCAGGTACATTTTTGTCGTCGCAAAGAGCATCCGCATGGAGGTACATACACATGAACAGAGCTACGACGTGCAGGAACCAAAGATGACGCGCATCTATTGGTCGGCAGCGCGTCTCCTCCGGAGGTCTCTCTCCTCAGAAATTGTGAGTTTAGTTCCCTTTCCTTTTGGCAACGATATCAAAGGTTTGCTGCCTTGGCCGATGACAAAGATGTTGGAAATACTGCATTGTACTAGTTGAACCTCATTGGCAACCGAAATGTATAGTATCACGTACCGTGTGGCGAATGTACGATCGAGAGAATCCCTGACATGGACGATGTCGAAACCTCCCACGTGCTTTTCACGGTGAACAATGACACCAGCACGACCCATGTTACGACCACCAGTGATCATGACAATGTTGCCAGTATCGAAAGGAACACAGTCGGTGATTTTGCCTTGCTCAAGGTCAAACTTCACAGTGTCGTTGACCTTGATGGCTGGATCCGGGTATCGGATGGTGCGACCGTCATGCGTGACGATGTGAGGGACACCCTTGGCACCGATGGCTACTTTGCGGACCTTGAGAAGTTTGTAGCTAGCCTCCTCGGGAGTGATGCGGTGAATAGTGAAACGACCCTTCACGTCATACAGCAAACGGAAATGTTCGCCAGACTTTTCGATTGAGACAGTGTCTGATTATATATGAATGTACTGTTTGAGTGATAGGACGAAGTCTCTCTCACCCATGAAGCCAATGGGATAGGTAGCGTCGGTGCGCACTTTTCCATCGACTTTGATGAGACGTTGGTTGACGATTGTGATGACTTCGCGTCCGGTCAGAGCGTACTTAAGCCTGTTCCTGAGGAAGATGGTGAGGGGGAGGGATTCGCGCAATTTGTGGGGACCAGGGGACGGGCGAGGGGCCTTGTAATCTGTGTTTGAGCTTCAAAGTAGCATAGATCGAGTGAGGTTCCTCACGTAGGTACCGCTCAGTTTGTCGAGCATCCATGATGACGGAGCGGCGAGACGCTTCAAGTGCTTTTTTGGTCCACGGGCCTACGAGATGGGTCAATGGGTCAGATTCCGGATAACATAGCGAGCTTGTATTGGTTCCATCCCGACAAGGTGGTCCGCATCCACCCATCACAATGACAAGGGGCAAGGAATAATGGCTCCCGGTGTGTACCCAAGGATATCAGAGGACATACGACTGACCATGATGGATTTCTTGAGGAGACGACGGCGATGGCAACGACCTTGATTTCAACGATGGGGTAATCGGCATTCGAGTGCGCACTGCATTGGGAAAATTTAGGGTAGGCTCTTTGTGGCACGTGATCCTGATTGATGTGGCTGTGGAAATATGCAACGTAGTCACGGTCGTAGTTGGCGTCGGCAAGTTCTTTCACTGCAAGGCACGGCGGCCGCCTCTTTTCCACTCCCTACCAGCCCCTCGTCCTTTCCTTGTGGGATGCAGAAAAATCGCATTGATACTGATTCCGCCAGATATCTCCCACATAAAGAATACCATCATAATGATCTTACGAATTCCAGGCATGTTTGGCCGGTCAGCAATCCCTCGGAAGGACCACTGTCCATGTCGCAAGGTGCTTGCAGCATTCAGCCAAAACAGCAATCTTCCTACTCTTTTTCATCGATCTCGGAAAGCATCAAGAAGTTTTTGCACCGCAGGCCACTCGCATCGGAAGCACGACACCTTCCTTCGTCATTCCTCCGTCGCCCTCGGGGTCCTTTAACCTCTGCAGCAACACCCTCCATTTCCTCTGCTACCCAATTTCTCATGTTGTGTGTACTATGGTATACAACGTCCGCCTTGTCCTCGAACACAGGGAAAGCAATCCTCGAACAGTTTCGTTACCCAGTCACCCTCACCATCGTCCAATTTGGTTTTATTGCCGGCTGCTGCCTTCTTATCATGACTCCTGCGATCAATTTCAGCAGGATACGCCCCCCAACCGTCGCTATATTGAAGGCAACCTTGCCCATGGGTGCTTTCCAAGTCGGTGGTCACATGTTCTCTAGCATGGCAATCTCCAGAATTCACGTTAGCACCGTGCACACCATCAAAGTGTGTGTTGTCTTCTTTTTCCTACCCCTTCATTACTCTAATAAGGCCAAAGGCGTTATCACCGCTATTTACCGTCGCAGCGTATGCACTTCTTTTTGGGGTCAAATACTCTCCCAAGACCTATATATCGCTTCTTCCATTGATTATCGGTGTCATGCTTGCATCCACGTTCGATACCTCCGCATCTAGTCCATTTGGGGTGCTGTGTGCCTTTGGTTCCGCCCTTATTTTTGTCAGCTCGAACATATTTTTCAAGAAAGTCGTTCCGTCTGGGTCGCAGGCGTCCTCGCATCGACTCGATAAAGTTAATTTACTGTTCTATTCATCGAGCGCGGCATTCATTCTCATGGTACCCCTCTGGAGTTTCACAGACCTTCCACGCTTCCTCGCTGCTCTCGATGACCCGACACATCTTGTCCATTCTAATCAGGGTCACATCTCCATCCAACTCCTCACATACCACTTCACGCTTAATGGCCTTGTACATTTTGCCCAGAACATCATCGCATTCGTGATCCTATCATCCACCTCTCCAGTCACGTATTCCATCGCCTCTTTGGTCAAGCGTATATGGGTCATATGCATGGCAATTCTATGGTTTAACCAGAGTGTCCATCCTATTCAAGGCCTTGGGATCGGGTTAACGTTCGTTGGACTATACATGTACAATGCCGCCAAGACCGATGTAGAAAAGGGGGAGATCAAGATGAAGAGGGTAGAAGCCGCGCGTGATTTGATACTTCCTTCGAACCGCGTGGAGGAGCAGTTGTTGAGAGGTAATGCTCCACCGTTGCCCAAATCATTGGCAAAGTCCGTGGTGTCGTCCACAACTGCGGTGCAATCACGACCTCAGCGTCCTCCCTCGCCGTCTGACGGTATGCAACTACAGCCGCCCAATATGATCAGGAACCCTTTGGAAAGGAAACTTTCTGGTCGTATTCCTCCGCTGACTTTACCGTCGACCTTTGCCAAACGACCAGGAGTCGTATCACCTGCAGACCCATACCCATCCCCCCCTCCTTCAATCGATTCCCCTCCGAACGAGATTGCGTTTACCTCGTCTCATCTTCCCGGGGTCACATTGGTACATGAAACGCAGGTGTCTGCTTAGAACAAGAAACGTATATTTATGAGGATGAAAAGCTACAGTGTCCAGTCTCATATCAACCCATAGATTCGCTGAAGACTATTGCACAATTGAATGGACTCGGAGACTAGCATAGTGCTATTTGTACGCTTAGCTGTTTCGTTGTCCGATCAGACAAATCCTGCTACGAAAATGAACAAGATTTGACCGTCGATCCGAACGGATGTGAGAGCGGACAATGTCAAGATCTGTCGCTATCCCGAGGGAAGCATATGAGCGGCTGTCATGGATTGGCTTATGAAGAGCTTTTACACGGATGCAATAAGGGATCGTGGACCGTAACGAAAAACACAATGATAACAGTTCCCAATCCTCTGCGGAGATCACTTCCGAGCAGTCTTCTGGCTTTTGATGACTCTCTTCACAATCTTGGCTTCCTCTACCAGGAATGCACGCAGGATACTGTAGCAAATCGTGAAACATGGAAAAAGAAGGGAAATAGAAAGGAATATACCGTGACTTTACGCAGTCGCCGCACCGTGACCCTCCGTACGCTCGACGAACGGATTTTATGCGTTTCGAAACGGTGGCATACTGGCGCGGCCGAAGCGCAGGAATCTACAGACGTATATGAGTGCATCAAATATAGCCCAGCAAAAGTATTCGGCATACACCAGGCAATCCGATCCCACAATCACCACATTTGGGTTGGGTAGGCGGTTTTTTGAGATGGTGATAGACAAGCCTCCCGCCTGGAGTCTTTACGATGCGACGGCGGTTGGAAGTGGTGTTGTAGGGCGTGCGTTTGCGGAGCGTGACGCGTTGGGCCATTATCGAGGTGTAGTTGGCTGATCGAGTTGCGTCAATACCAGCTGTGGCTGAAAGTGGTACTGTACAGTACGTCGGCGTCTGCCGAGAAAGGGGCCGTGACTGTCACAAGACCCCGCAGTTGAGCGCTGAATCAGGAAGTTACCTTGATTGGCAAGAGGGGTAATACATAAAGCGTTGTGGCACTTTTACTTACGCTGACCATGTCATCGAAGCGGCTCTCTGTGAGGCGTGGATCTGTGAGCGCGCCAGACCCGCTCGGAAAGAACGCAGCAGTCAATTATGATCCAAATCGATCAACATCTTCTACCTTGACCATCGTCCGTGTCGTCGACCCCGCATCTGTCTCTGTGACTCCCCCGTCCGACGTACCCTCTTCCCCCATCCTCAGTCGCAGATCCCTCCGCCGCAGTACAAATGCCTCTGCTTCCTCCCCCACAGATAACAACAGACTCAGCTTCGCTTTCTCATCTTTCTCCCCGGTTTCTCCTCCCCAACCCTCCAGTCCGCAGGCTTTCTCTTCCAGAGCAGCTGGTTCCAGTCCATCATCCTCCCCACGCCTCAGACCGAGTTCTCCTCAGTTCGTTCGTAGGCACTCGGCATCCGGTGGATCCAACTTCACAAAGCCAAATCTCTCACCAGAGCAGCTCGTCGACCTCGCTCGTCAGGCATCTGTTCCTCGCTACGTACCTGGTCAAACCAATGCGAGCAACTCTGATGTTGCGGCTACATCCCCAGCAACATTCACCCTTCTTCCAGATGACGTCTACCTTCCTTTTGTCGACAGGGTTGGAGAAACAGCTCAATTACTCTCAATCCCACCAACGAAGAAGCTATTTTCTCTCCTAGCACAAACATTCCCAGCTCAGCCATCACCGTCTGAGGAGATACAGGATCCGTTCACCATTGCCCCAGCTCAGTGGACTTTCCATACTTTGCGTCGATGGCTGATCGAGGTCGATCGCACTTCCGCCAATGACGCCATGTGGGTGAGAAAAGCCAGAGAATGTGTTCTTGCTCATTCGGAGCTCATTTGGGAACGCCTGAAAGGAGCCCTGGGCGTCCCACCTGAATTGGAACTAGAGGACTTTGATACCAGTCATTTCATCGACACTGCAGATAACGCGTCTGCTCTTTCTCTCCCACAAGATGAACACATTCTGGATTCTGCTGATCAGTCTCTCGTAATCGAACCCATATTAGTTACCTCATCTTCCAACTCTCCTCCATCTGCTTCTGGAGTAAGCAACCCACCACCGTCGAGTCTTCCGGCTGGTCTTTCTCAGTCTTCCTCCAAGTCCCAAGTCGATCAGGTGTTACAAGATATCGTTGAGGATCGTGAAGACGAAGAGGAAGAAGAACCTGATGTTGACACTGGTGATCTAGATCGCATCAAGTCTGAAGATGACCCCAAAGCGCAAATACATGGGCTTCGTGTTTGCACGTCCTCAGTTACTCCCACTTCCACAACTACACCGCATATGCTTTCGTATCCGCCAAGCCCAGCTATGAGCATGGATGTGCCAGGGAGAGATAGCGTCGAACCCCGCAGTCCGGATCTTTCTTACTCACCGCTCACCCGTCGCCTGTCGCGGACGAGCTCTCATGGATCCGTCACCAGTCTTAGGAGGCGCATGTCAGGGTGAAGCGTCTTTGAAGCCCCACGTGATTTTCTTCTGATCGCTTCTTTACAGTTCGCATGCGTGTCGTGACTTCGGTTACAGTGCCGCGTCTTCAGAGATCGGGGACAGCGAGAGTGAACGTGCATATGATCCCATCGGTGACCGTGTCCCTGGCAATCCGCTGTTTCCGAGCAATTTTGCTCGCCTTGCGTTAGGACCAACTTTACGTGCCAAGTATGTCTCTGATGACCAGTTGTCCGATATATCTGACCGGTGATCCTCAGCAACCCTTCTCTACATTCATCACATGTCACTACCCCACGCTGGAAACGCTGGGCACCTGGTAGTCGACCCCCTTCTTGGTTCGAAGGTTGGGACGGAGTGAAACATGAGTATGCGACTACGTTTGCTAGTGACAGCAGTGTCGGCGGTGAAGAGTAAGCTGGCCTTTGGCCTCTCTTTACAGTGGGTAATACTCCTGCTGGAGAACTTGCAGCGTATCTTGAGTACAGTGCCATTATCTATTTTGACTTACATAATGATAATGACCTTCAACGATTTCCCTTCACTCGTATCTCGGGGTTATGGTTTCTATTCCTTCACATAGTTTGTGGTCATAGACATCGTGACACAGAAATGTTGGCATAAATATATGATCAGAAATTGTCTGCAGTCCCGCCATATTGTTTAGGGAGTTCGATTTTATCAATAACGGGCAAGAGAGCGGCACCGAGAGCATCAGGGCCGGAACCCACGACCGTCATCTTAGCGAGAGTGGCGGAGGAGAGAAATGGCTTGAAAAGCCAGAAGATCCAACTGAGGAAGGAGGGTACATTGACAAAAAATTTGCGGGACTTGATACATCGTCGAAATCAGCAGGGTACAGAGAAAAAAAGGGGGGAATACACACTAGGAACTCAGGGTAATAGTCCTGGAAAATCTTTGACGCCTCCGACGCAGCCTTCTTTGAGCTCTCTGTGCGACTGGACATACCAACTCCTTCGTAATCTCAACGGATAGGACACATTAATATTGCAGGAACAGAGCCATCGGTCTAGCTAGTAGATGGCATACCATGAATTTGAACCATTTGATCGACGGTTTCAAAGTCGAGTAACGCGATGCTCTTCTCCATGAACGCGACACGCCACCTAGTTCGTATGAGTTCGAGCTGTTGGCAAGGAACGGAAACGGGATCATTACCGCAAGAAGCGTTGAACATCACCAAAAACTGCATCGACATCTTTGTTTGCTCCATAGAGATTATACCTAATGGAACACGTCCATGAGCCTGTTTGACCGGCGCCACTTTTGTCAATACTAGGACGCACGCGACTGGGCGTCTCGCCTTATCATTCCCGTAGACCTTTCCAAGTTTCCCGAATATTTCGTCTGGAAAGTTCTCCTCCATCGCTGCAGCAATGTTGAAAGAGTGTCTCCAGCAGAGTGTAGCAATGAACATATCCTTTGCCTCCGTCGGATTGAGGTTCCTGGTAGATCATGGGATATAGCAAACCCATGCATATATCCTGTGATAAACCTGAGAGCGTACCTGGCCCTCAAGAACTTCATTAGCAGAACACTGACGCGTGGGTCTCTTGGGTTGGCGGGGTCGATCGTGACACCCCACATTGCGTATGGTGTCGATGCAGCATCTGGATTGTCAGGAAATGCAGTTGCAAATGACTGGGGAAGTGATGACTGCGGGTGTATGATTGTTTGAAGAGGTCTGAGACGACTCGAAAGTGCCTAGTGATTGGTGAGTACTCACTCGGAGCTCGCGCAGGGCTTCCCACTCGGTGGGCGTAAATATGGATGTCAAAGCATTCTGGGGTTCAGTGTTTTCCATGCTGCTCGTCTATGCAGTATGCGAGAACGTTGCTGCAAGTCATCAGCAAAGTTGCAAAATTGTGACGACATGTGACTGAGTGTGACAGCTATGACACCTGATGCCAAGCAAATATATGACACCATAGGCTTTTTCACCTGTCATTGCCCAAACAATCCTAGTTTGTAGTGAAGATCTTTATCCTAGTTTATAGTATTGGTGCTAAAATAGAGGACAGACAGTGAATGCTTGCTTCAGTACCTTCAGTGCCTGTACTTGCATTCATTAATGTTTTATTTTTATCTTTTCAAAACAATCATGATGAATGAATGTATAATAGGCATTTGATTGATAGCAAAGTATGATACAATTACAATTACAAGCTTCTAAATACTTCATTCCATACTACATTTGTGGTTTTGGTATTTTCTGCATTTCCAGGAAGAAGGACCTTGATGTTTCTGGGATGTATACAACATGAAAGAGCTACATAGAGTTGTCCATGAGAGAAAAACTGGGGAACTAAGATTTAGTCCAACATGTTGTAGTGTTTGACCTTGAGATTTGTTGATTGTCATAGCATATGCCAGATGAACAGGAAATTGCAAGCAATGGAATGGAACTGGTGAATCTTCCAAACCAGAATCATGGGCTATGTGAGGGATCATCACCACTTGATTTGCATTGTCACCATTACCATTTAATACTTGGCACTCTAAGACATGGCAAGTAGATCTGAGAAGCCTCAAGCAAGTACCATTGTAAAGACCATGGAGAGAGGATCCAAATTACATAGCAGCATGAGTGGTGCACCGACTTTAAGTTGCAGCTGATGGAGAGGAAATCCAGAAGGACTGATTATGTTGAGACTTCTGGTTGAATGTAGTTGTACTCCTCATCAGTGACACAGTCAGCACTCAGATAAGTGAACTTCTCCCGAGGTTCAATAGAGTCAAGAATGCTGGCATTGAATTCATGGACTTGTACATTTGTAGGACTCAGAATGGTATGATCCAAGAAATAGTGATGAGGAAGTTGCTGGTCTCCAGTAAGAAGCTGAGCATAGACAACATGTTAGTATGATGTTACAGCTGGCCTGGGTAAGGTTGGATGTAGACTTGGAGGGTAGGTGAAGACTAAGAACAAAGTGCTAGTCGAGCAAGTGTAACACCTGGCGAGACTTGAAGACTATGGACTATGGATCACACCCAACTTGACCCAAGAGGGCAGAGGGACTGAGGGACAAAGGGACAAAGGGACTCGAGGGTGCTTAGAACTCAGGTGATACAAATTGTTGAGACAAGTCTTAAGTACTATGACTATGAGATGGAAGGAATCACATAGAAGGGATGTGTCATTAGGCTAGAGCAAGGGTATGGGTATCTAAGAAGTCCAAATCCAGATAGAAAAGATGCAAGAGATTCAAGAAATGTCCAGATCCAAGGTCTAGAAACAATATCTTGGGGCCTCGAGAAAAGTCCAGAAAAGAAAACTTGATGCCTTGATGTCTTCAGAAAGAAATCTCAAAAGTATCAAATCACACACATCTGCTGTATAGAATATTGCGTGATTTGAGAGTGTGACACCAATATGACCATAGCTTGATCAGTACATTCACAGAGAGTGTCAAATCACGCAAATCTCCTGTATAGAATATTGTGTGATTTTAGTGTTTGACACCAATGTAACCATGGCTCGATCAGAACATTCATCAAGAGTGTCAAATCGCGCAAATCTCATATTTGGCATATTGTGTGATTTGGGCATTGTGAGTGATTATTGTAACAATGTACATACAATGGCATAATATCAACTGAGTCATTGGTACTCTTATCAAACATGTCAAATCACGCAACTCTCATGTTTGAAATATTGCGCGATTTGAACATTTGACACCAATATAACCATGGCTTGACCCTAACCCATTTATCAAGATGGCCTATAATGTGAGAGGCAAGGAGGGGGTGGACTATGATGGGGGTGGACTGTTGGAAGGCCACAGTGGAAGGAGTGAGTGCAGGAAGCATAGTGGTGAAGTACAATGTGACATCTAAGCCGATCCCCTGCAAGATGCTCGTCCAGTGGGGAAGAACTGTGTTGTAGAAATCTTGAATGCTTTCTCGGGCTACCTCTTGGATGGACAGCAAGAGAGGTGCTTTGAAGGAGTCCAGAAGCTGAGAAGCTCAATCTATGCATCTGGACTCTGATGGATCTGTATGAATAAATGGGCTGGCAGTGCCAATAATCCTGAGGCAGACATGCCATTTGGTGGAAACATGTTGCATGGAGTGAACAGAGGTATGGGATATGGAAGAAAGGGCATTGGTACCTTTAATTCCATAATGAGCATCAGCAATGGTTGCTGAATGGCCGAACTGTGCATGAATCTGTGCCAGTCTTGGTTATCCTCATCAGGCATGCCAAAATCTGCCTGAGCCAGGGAACAGAGCATGGAACACATGACTTGGCGGTAGTCCCTAAGATTCAAGGGGATGCCAAGATATTTTCTAAGTAGTTCTGTAGTATCAGAGAGAAGGCTTGGCTGTTGAGCACGGTTCTGTGATGCACAAATAGATATGTTAGGTATGTTTGTGCTTTGGGGAGCTCCATAACGTAGAATGCAAGTTTGGCAGCGATGAGGTATAGAATGCTGAGAGTGAAGACAACAAGACAGGAGATGGAGGGTAATGGAGTACAGACCATGAGCCTTCCATGGCCTTGATTATGCTGGGTCTTAATGTATGTTGTCACAATGGAAAGCATGCCGTTGAGAATAAATATGTGTCAATTCCCCTGTCCATGGATGGTGTGTTTGAGGTGATCACATTCAGTTCCTCGAGCACCCCCACTCCATGTCAAGGTGATTGCGTAGTACATGGCGGATACCAGCTCATCCAGGTCATGGAACCATCGCCAGAGTTCAGCTAAAGCAGGTTTGGAAAGAGTGATATGGCAATAAGGTGTGACTCACATGCACACAGTACAAGCCTGCTGTGAATCATTGTAAAAAAAAGGTCCATCCAACACAATCTTTTCAAAGAGGCAACGAGAAAAGATGGATAACCCGCTAGGATCTTGTGAAATAATAGAAGTTCCAGGTAGATCCTCTCTTGGGCAATCAATGAACCACATATCTGGCTTATCAGGATCCATTTGAGAGTTGATGTATTGCACGACGTCAGAGAAATCAATGGATAGGGTTAGTTTCCAAATAAGACCCTCCATGTCTTCTTGGATATGCTTTAGGTGAGCTACAGAGTGTGAACGGGACAACATTACTTACCTTGAGAGCAGGGTGTATGTTCGCTCTATCCTTTACAAGTTTTGTTTTTTCAGTCTCTCTGAGTCCAGCAAGCTGTTCATTCAACTCAACAAGCTGGATCTGAGTTTCCTGAAATTGCTGGGTAAGCTCGTCAATTTTCTGCTTGAATTCACTATTGATAACTTCTTGATTCCTCATTATGTCCCCAAGCCGTTTGACCTCAGCAAGAAGGCTAGAATTTTCCTCATGAGAAAATCCTTTGTTGCTTCCAATCGACAACTGATAATAGTAACTCAATGCTGCCAATCACGAAGATCATAGCTGCACCTAGTACATTGGAATCTGGATCTGGATCTATCCCTGGATCAACCTCTGCTAGTCTTAACACATTCAACACCTTTGGAGTCTCTGACAGTAGTAACCCAAGAATTTCATCATATCTGAAGTGGCTGATCATGAAAATCATAGACACATCTACATCGGAATCTGGATTGAATGGCACTCCAGCCAGGTATATTGCAATGCTAACACCAAGCTACTGAAACCTTATAGTCAAATAGGGGTGTTGATTCTCTCTGGTCAGCTATAACAACCACCCAGTCATCAGTCTGGAATCTCAGAAGGGATACTACATGAACAATCCTTTCTGACCTCTCTCAGTTTGATACTCAGCTTCAGGTGTTGCAAAGCACCCTAGACGCAAACAGTCAGTTCATGTATGACATATACAGCATGAAAGTAGACAAGACAGACTTAAAGGAGCTGACTCAGAAGGTGGATGGGCTGAGTCAAAAGGTGGGAGAAATGGATGCCAGCATCAATGACATGAAAAAGTCACAAATAGGTTTTTTTGACAGTGTCATGGATCTCTTTTCTAAAAAGTAGCATTTCAACTACACTACCTACTTCATTCTTGTTTGTGTATGTTACGTAGCACCTAGTAGCTCACATGATACAATTTATCATAGAACAGCTGCCTTGAATGACCTTTGCGAATCATCCTATTATAATCATTTCCAATATACAATCGACTATATTGCAAAACTTGGCAAATATGTCCCTCAACTCTCGCAACCATCAGAGGAACAGTGACAAATAGACATAGTGATATAATATATTATCAAAGATAACTTTCATTGTCCTTCATATTACTATTATAAAACACTAGCTCAGGCATTATTTTCTTTGAGTAGGTTGATAGCAATCACAAAAACCTTCCACAATTATAAATAGGATCCCAATAATCATGTGTCTTGCCAAGGAAATGGAACATTCAACAGTGATCAACACCCACAAGTTTGCTCTGTTAGTCCACATGGAAAGAAAATAATGTTCAGTAGAGTCCAAGGCATGTCTGGTCTAGTCATTTGACTGTGATCATTGCAATACTGTTTGGCTGCTCGTACCTCCCAGTCATACTGGTGGCCATGGCTCACAGCCAGCATACCCACATAAATCTTTCCAACTCCTCCTCCTATCAGGTTGTCCCCAGTCCCATGAGCAAAGTGGTGATCACCATACAGCCACCATAAACCACAAGACTGCTTTGCTATTCTTTCTGCAAAATAGTGCTTTTGACCTTATTCTTCCCCTTGACCCAAGTGAGGTTATGGAACTGATCAATCTCCCTGGCAAGCACAAAAGCAGGTTTTCCAAACTCAAACTGAAAGTTGTTAAAATGTTTCAGAGACTATATACTTCAATGGAAATCAAAAACTAAAATGCAAAACCAAAATATAGGTTGACATATGGTATCAATCCATTCATTAGATGTGTATAAAGCTTCTACAAAAGGCCTGGTAAGATATGATGGTCAGGAAAAATTGTTACAAAGAAAGAGGGGGTAGGAGAGATAACTTTATTACAGGATCTGCATTCTTTTGAAACCATTCCAAATTGATTTTTTGACCTTGAAAAAACCCCATGCACACTGTCCTTAACTCCTTACAGTCCCCTTCCTGAATTGGTATACTAGGAAGCTGATTTCATTGCTCCTGGCTTCACCTTCCATTAGAATGTCTCCAAATTAATTGTAGGATTGTAAATACATACATTCCAGAGTTTCATTCAGTTGCCCTGACCATATGTGCAATGTATCATTTTCTATTCCTAAAGTACTGAAAATATCGAAAATGGTGATTTGAGACCCATCAGAGAGCTCAGTAACTCACCTGAAGTGATAGAACTCAGGATATTAGATGTAAGAAGGATGTGGGGATGTACTTTTGAAGCCCCTATATGGTAAGGGTAAAAAATTCGAACATGTTTTGTATTTTACCCCTATTTTTGTATGCACCTCCTGGAACATTGCAGATCCTCATTTAAGTTGTGGAAATGGTTTATTAGTAGTAGTATATGACGTTGAATGCAATTAGAATCCAACATACATGGACCGTCGACGGAACTCACCTTGATGAGTTCTCTGGCTTTGTCTTTTATATTAATGCGCATTGCTCTGACACAACCAGTAGAAACATCATTGAGGTCTTGACTGGGAACAACATGCCAAGCGGCAGGGAACAATTGTATGGTATTGATGATCTTCTGGATACCAGCAGCATCGCATTTGTGAGCGAGTCGGCATTCCAATAATTTGGCCTAGTTTCCATTCCTCGTCTTTCTCGCCCTCCAGGTTGTACATCCTCGGGAGAGAGGGGACCAGCGTCCCTGGCGACTTCCCTGCCGTTAACGATCACCACAGAGGGACGTTTGCGCGGAATTATCCAAGGACCCGTGAGAGGGGTGCAGGGAGGGATACCGTCGTACATATCGATGTCCATGTCCGAATCTGAATCTGAATCCGAGCTCCAGCCTTGATCGTAGTCACGAGTGATCAGTTCTGCCTCTGTTTGATGAGGTCGTTGCGGGGGCTGTGGCACCGACGCGCGGCGAAGGGTTGTCACCGGAACGTCGCAAGTACTATCCGTGTCGTATTCGAAGAACGCGCTATCGTCCGAAGCTAGGGAGCGTGCGGGATCCATGGTAACGTCGTTGTTGGCATTACGCTGAGAACCTTCAAAATCAACGCGAGCGTCTGTCAAAAGCTTTCTTGACCTCGCATCAAGCCACTCCCTCGAAAGAGGTGGCAAGCTCGTGTCGATAGGTGGAATGTGTGGAACAAGCACGTTGACTTGGTTCGGAGCCACCCCGACTGTGCTACATATTTCTCCGTAGGGTGATCGTCGGAAACGCCAATCTGGTTGGTCGGGAGAGATGCCAACATAATCAACAGAGTTACCGTCGAGTTTTGCAAGGGAGCGACGACGTTCCGGTGGATTGAGGATCAGAGGGCGGGGGGTGGTGCAGGAGGGATCGACCATGTCCAGGGAGATCCCGAACCGGTGATCGTGAGCACGCGCGACCGTGTCATAGAGCTAAGATTAGAGTGTGCGTCACCATCAGCAAGCTCTGAGAGAAAGAGAATCGGGGACATACCCTAAACGGGGGCTTTGAAGGAAGGAGACGCGTGGCCATGGTTGGGTCAAAATAGTTCTCGAGAGGGTGGTCGTATCCGACTCTGCCATCCGGGGCGGTGATGGGATGAACATACTTGAAAGGTCTTTCAGGTCGATCTGGAAAGATAGAAGAAGGAGTGGTAATCTGACGAGTGTTCATAGCGTGAAAATGGGGATGAGTGGTGAGGAATAATATGCCATGGAGGCGAACGAGCTAGATTTTATAGAGGAGTGGACATGTGGAGTGTGGACCAGGCGAAATCGGGGAACAATGCCCAGAAGTGGCAGCTGGTTGGTTGTCTGACGCTTTGAGCAGCAGTGCGCGCGCGCTTTGACGTTGGAAGGCAGACAGGAAAAGCAAAGAAGGACTGGGACGTACAATGGGCGATGGTCCAACCCTTGTTTGAAACAACGGGCACCCCTTGACCGGACACCAGGTGTTCATCGGTGGTCCCTCGCAGTCATAAAACCCCGTTAATTTGCTCGAACTATAGATGCAGATTAGCAAGAATTGCCCGAAGAGTCGTGACTCAGAGACATGTTCCCTTTAACCTGGCAATCAGAGTATAATGTACGTACTATACAAATCTGATCATAGTCACTAGCACTTCCTTTCTTCCACGCATACCCCGCAAAACTTGGCCCCACAATCAAGGGCACGACACCCGTCCACGGGCTCCAACCCTTCCTCCAACTCGAGTCATCGCGCCCGCCAACGGCCCTGGCACAAACGAATACCGATCCTCTTCCGCACAATCGTCGCACAGCAACATCGGATCGCACTCCCAGCAAACCTG
Source organism: Leccinum olivaceopallidum (assembly GCA_038091775.1). Classification (NCBI taxonomy): domain Eukaryota; kingdom Fungi; phylum Basidiomycota; class Agaricomycetes; order Boletales; family Boletaceae; genus Leccinum; species Leccinum olivaceopallidum. The sequence continues at coordinate 909 of JBBPPC010000027.1, read as the reverse complement.
GAGGCATTCGCAATCGATCCAGTCGCCGACCCAATACCACCCGCAGGCGCACAAGACCCCACCTCCAGGTGAGCACGATTCGCAGATGATTGAAATTTCAACTTCTCCTTCTCTCGACCAACAGATATCATTGGTGCACCCATCGGCAGGCCCACCTCGGCCCTCGCTGCAGTCCGAACATAGCATTGGGTTTGCAGCGTGTGCTCTGTCGCTGCTTGGCATTCCACGAAAGTCTTTCATCGGAGACTGGTACCTGTATTGGCATATCTTTGGGTCAGCCTTGGCACCACCCCAGTTCGTCGTGACAAAACCAGAGATTGCAATCAGGACATTGGCCAAGCGATATGACGAACTGCGCATCTTGCAAGCAAGGTAGACATACGGAAACATGCTCATGACAGAAGCACGGTTGGAAGGGAAGCAATCGAGAAGCGGGACAATGAGTGTTGCGGCAAATGAAGGCTTGACACGAGGTGCATGAAGCTATTCGTCTTCCACATAGTGGACATGGTTTGTCGATGAAGTGAAATTCTTTGTGTACCTGGTCAGGAAAAAGCCCATGGTGATTAAGACGTTTGATAAAGTCTTAGGGTTAGGGTTAGTTAGGTTAGTTAGGTTTAGTTAGTTAGGGTTAGTTAGTTAGGGTTAGTTAGGTTAGGTTAGTTAGGTTAGTTAGGTTAGTTAGATTAGTTAGGGTTAGTTAGTTAGGTTAGTTAGGTTAGGGTTAGTTAGGTTAGTTAGGTTAGGTTTAGGTTAGGTTAGTTAGGTTAGTTAGGTTAGTTAGGGTTAGTTAGGTTAGGTTAGTTAGGTTAGTTAGGTTAGTTAGGTTAGTTAGGGTTAGTTAGTTAGGTTAGTTAGGGTTAGTTAGGTTAGTTAGGTTAGTTAGGGTTAGGTTTAGGTTAGGGTTAG
>JBBPPC010000026.1:0-83242 GCA_038091775.1 Leccinum olivaceopallidum | reverse complement strand
AGGAGGAACGAGACAACCATCATGTGTCGTCCGCTTCCGCTCCGTCCATATCTCGTCGTGGATCTGTCCGGTCACTTCGCCGGTCGCACAAACCTCGCGATCTTCCCCTCCCGCCTTCCTACTCTCCATACCCCGTTTCGCCTCCTAGGAGCGCGTCGCCGCGCAAACGCCACTTCGAAATAGACTCGGTCCACCACTCACCCGGCCGATCGACGCACGGCGGGGCCAGCGTAGCGTCCGCCCACCGCATCGCACGTGGGACGTCAGCAGAGTCGGACTCGCTGGCGCCGATTGTGTCGAGTTACAGGGAGGACGAGAATACGTGGCAAAGTCTCGAGCTCCGCGAATCAATGGAGCGGGCACGCGCGAGGTATTTGCAAAGACGAGTTCAATGATGGGCCTTTCTATCGCTTTCTGATCTGCTATTTTTCGCCGTGTCGGGCGATTGTATTTTTCCTTTTACCATTGAAGCTGATGCTTTTATTGTTGCAATTGCAATGCTAGTCGTCCGAATGCTACCTATTACTACTTACAGACACACCCGCACATACAGATATGACTTTACGTCGATTACTTACTACCTCCATATGGTGCTTGAGCTCTGATCGCTCGCGTTCTTTCTTTTCTTTTCTTTCCTTTGTGGAAGATGTTTATTAGTGGATTCTGGGGATGCTGTACGACGAAGAATGAAGATGATGAAATGCTTTCTTTTCCGATCAGTCGGTGTTGGCCGTTCTGTGCGTTCGTGCTCAGTGTGACCGAGTCACCGACTCGGAGGTGAAGCTTTGAAGCTTTGAAGGCGGGAGTGCGGATCTGACTTGTTTCAGTGTAAATCCTGCGCCCGCCTCGTGCCTCCTGGCCGCGAGGCGTTGGCTTGGGCATTTACGTACCAAGCTGCTGTGCCAGTGGGGTGATGACGGGGATGCCGGCAGCCTGCCAATTTTTAATCTTGTCGAACTCGGCAAACTTGTCTGATACGTCTGATTAGAATCGCGTCTGGACGTTGAGTGAGAGAAAGATCCGACCGAAGAGCACCACTGTGCCGTCAGGCCGCGTTAACACTTGGCATCATGATTGATCAAAACACACCTCAAGGCCTCATGTGTTCGGAGTCACATCAGATCAAAGATCGATCTATTTATGTACATGGTTTGGTACCACACTCATCCATATGTATCGAAGTATAATGGCATCGCGCCTCGTTGCCCTACAGGTTTCCATCACTGACCTACTTTCGTTTCCAGTGTAATTACAGATCGGGCGGTGAAGCGGCCAAGAAACCACCCAGTGTGTGCTGCGCCGCCTTCTCTGGAAAGCGTGAGCGTATCGCCGAAGAAACTGTAGAACGTAGATTTGAAGTAGTTCTCAGTAATCACCGCGAGGGCGAGGGAAGAGGCTAAAGGCAGCGCGTCGATCAATCCCTATCTACTTCACTCAGTCCACCAATATCACTATCGGGCAATGTTCCCGTCGCGAGCAGTCATTAGGCCTAGCCGATGATCGATGAGGTACCAGCCCTCAACGTGGCCATCATCAGCTGCGACCAGGCCCTCGAGGAGGACCAGCGCGTCCGAATATGTGCTATGTTCGAGCAGTAGCTTTGCACAGGGCCACAGGCTATGCGCGTCTGGGCGAGGAGTGAGCAAGAGAAGGGTGTGCATCTGACGCGTCGGGTGGTGGGGGAAACGTGCTGAGGGTGATGAGCGCCTCGTCTTTTTTTTTTGCCTGCAAGAGAAAGAAGCTGGAGAGGTTCTGGACTCTGGCGTGCTTCGAGGGGAGAGTGTCACACACAGCACAGCCTGAGTCAGCGAGTCGTCTGCGTCAGCTACCAACAAAAGTCAACGTTTCAGCGGTGCATGCTGGCAGGAACAAGCAAACGTACCACATATCGAATCTGGATTTCGAGATACGCGCGGATATGGAAAGCACGACTCTTGGACTCGGATTTGGTTGGACTCCAGTGGTTATCGGAGCTGGTTGGCAAGGTGGGTCGAAGTTGGTTAGCGGTGGGAACTCGTAGTGGTGGGATCCGGAACTTGATTGGTCTCCAGTGGAAAAGTACGCGTTGGATCCATTTCCCGGCGACGGGTCGTGTTTTCCACATGAGAAAAACGCAGCAAAGTTACGCCGGCGCGCGGCGCGCCTCGCGAAGGTCGGCGAGCATGGGCGGACATTACACTGTCAGATCCGGATATATGTGAAAGATATCTAGAATCTGGTATAAGAGGTCTGTTCTTGTGGGCAGTTGAGCCCTCGCCGATACTGCCTGCCCTGGCATGGACTCTACCCTCGATGGGCGAATAGGCCCACAACAAGTTCTGTCCCTCGATAACAATGCTGATCGTTTTCTCCCACGGATATCATCCAGACCAAGCATCCCCTTCCATTATTATTTACCACCGCCAACTTCGAGTCACTGCTACCACCCGTATTCCTACCGTGACGAAGCACCTGTCGCGGCCGGGGTGACTCAGGCTGCTCTCGTTGTGGATCATCCAACTTTCCCTCAGCTTGTGGATGAGGACGTCTATGCAGCTCAACCTGTCGCTGCTCACTTCCACCGTAAATCCTACCCTCCTGATGGCGCAGGACGAGGCAATTACATCACATGCCAATGGTTTGGAGGCAGTCAATTGTGTGGCACATTCGTGGAAGTTACTGAGTTCATGTCACACCTCAGAACCGCACACGGGATTGATGTCAAAGCTAAGGTCTGTTACTGGATTATGTATAGTACTATATGCCGGATTCTTACTGAGTGCATACAGGAAGAGACCCTCCGCCCGATTTTTGGATCGGGTTCTGATGAGCTTTTTCTGAACCACCAAGGAACAGGTTGGGCCGAGGGAAGTAATGCGGGCCCCGTTGCTCCTGGAGAACTTCTGAGCCAGTACTCCTTTGTCAACACTCAGGATGAGAATCCTCTTGCAGCGTCGACCTCGAACAACCCTATTAATTTGTTACGTGTATGTCTGACTTTCCTTTTTTTATGGAGCCTTGCACTCAACACGGAATTTCCAGCAGGACGCGACACAGCCATATGGTAACCTTGTTCCCTGCTCGGAGTTTACCTGTCATTGGGCAGATTGCGGGACAATCTGTACCGACAGGGTGAGCGCGGAGGGCATTGCCTCACATCTAGAGCGTAAACACGAGGTTACGTCTGCCTCACAGGCGTATTCCTGTCGCTGGGACCGATGCTCGACATCCCAATCTATGCCGAAGTCGAGCCTCATAAGGCATGTGAAGGAGAAACATGCCCTCCTGAAGTTCGTCTGTCCTACCTGCAATAAAAGATTCACAAGGCGGGAAACCTTGAAGAACCACCGGAAACGCCCCCACACTGGCAAGCCCCACAGGACCCGAGTGGAGATCGAAAGTCTTCGATCAGGCTTTTCTCCCGTGGCATCATCTGGCCCTTCTTCCATTATCAACGCTGCTCCGTGACACCTCTTAGGTAGTTCTCGAGCGCATCCTACAGTCTCATCCGCAAAGTACTGGTTACTGCGGTTATAGCTCAGCTTGACTCTTATAATACGATCACTTTCGTATTTCCCCCAGATCTTTCACAATCACCGCCACCACCTCAATCCACAGTTCGGCGGTTCTGGTAGTCGCCTGTATGATATAGCATGCTCCAGTTCTGTTGCCCGCCCATCTCACTGTTCCGCAGTTGGCCACGGCCGGTTTCCACCACCTCGCTGAACTATCCCTCGACGTGCATCTCGCATCTATTTATGGCACTTATTTCACTTGCGTTTACTAATCATCAAATATATATCACCTTGCTTGCTTGCAAGCAAGGTTCTACTTATCATGTCCTAAATTCGTACCCACGAATCACCATCTCTAGTGTTAAGTACTTATCATTTATCTGTTCCCTTTCTAAACATTTTATCGTACTTGATATCTGTGGTATCTGTATGTTTTATTGTTTTATAATATCTATGTGCTCTGTGTTGTTCCGTGATCCGCGTTGGATGGGGGGGCGCGCCACTGCCAGTCCACCCAGTACATACCTCAAGTTGACAGGCTCACCGCACGAAAACGAGAAACTTTTGGTAGGTAATATGCATCAATATTACAGCTGTTTGCGAAAACCTTGACAAAGGACATAAAAGGAATTGGCGCGTTTGGAACAGAGTCGGAATAGCTTTACAGCACTGTACTCAACCTCTTGACATCCTGCATGCGCTCACTTCGTTAACGCTGCAATTATTACAACAGGTCGGGGATTGGCGCCTCCACGTGCCGCTACGATTTGATAACGGAGCACCCCGAAAATTCAAATTGATCGCAAAAAGAAAAGAAGATTCTAGGGAAGAACTTGCAGCCCAACGATGGACGTCACTCGGAGCGCCTCCAAAATTAGAGACGTTCGGAGTTTGGATCTGGGAAGCTCTGAATCTCGGCGCGATCTCGGCATGCAGTTTGTCGTGTCAGTCACCGGCGACCGCCGCGTCGTCTCAAGCCTACGCCCATGCCCTGCAATCGCCGTCGCCCGATGTCAAGCAAATGGCTATTGAGAGTCCAACCAACTGTTAGGAAGTCTCACATGATCTCAAATTTGCTCGCTTACTGGGGTTGTGGAATCCACTGAGCGCCAGATCAACGCCTTGTACAAGTGCGAAGTTGATGTTCGTACGATCGAATATTGTCGCGTCTTACATTCTCTCAATGTCATGGTAAGGATCATTGATTTCTCTCAAGACCGCCCCAGTTCCCAGAAAGCCTGATGGAGAGACAACCCGGCATCATGCATTTCACCCATTGTTGCGCATTGAAATGTGCAGGCTTCAGCTGAAGACACGTACGACATCATGTACTCTAGCCATTGAGCGAAACGAGCCACGCCGAAGCCTTACAAGATAAGCATAGGTATTATGAAGCCCGTCAATTCGTATTTCTCAGGGAGGTGGATCTGCCAGTGGCATGGGGAAAGGACGAGGCTGGTGACGTGGCTTCTCGCGCGGGTGTGCAGCAAGGTTCTTGTCCGGCATGACGGTATGCTGCTGGATAATGAAGGTACTGCCAGTGGTTGTTCATGAGAGAAAGCGAGCAACGATAGGACTCATAGGACCGATGCAGATTGGAATATTTCAGTCGGAGACGTGCATTCAAAGTCCACTGTACATCGAAAATTTTCGGACCGCTCCATCGTTCTGCAATGGGGCTGTGAATAATTTTCACAATACTTACGCTCTCCATCGTCGACGAAAATACAAGCTCGCGCCACATTACATTCTCGTAGCAGGATCTCGTTTCTAATCCATCCCGCATCACTGTACATGCAGGTTCACTTCTCATCGACTTGCTTTATGTAATCTAACCACACCACTTCACGTTTCGCATTTTGGGCATGGGTTCAAGAAGGATCAATTCCTCCACAGCTGGCCATTGACAGCGGGGATCAACTGGTGCGATGGAAGAGTGCCTGATAATGTCAATAATGTCATCGCTGACAATTAGAAATGAGAAGGTCTGCCAGGCCTCATTGCAAGTCACCACCAAAAGAAGGCCACCGGCCCTCCATCGTGGTCACCTGGAAAATCTTATCATAGCAACGCCCTGTGTTACGTGGATACCCGCTGCGTTTGCGTCTCACGGTGCCAAGGTTGAGATGGCACTCAGAGCGGAGCCACACGTATGTTCATTTCCGAACGCAGATGTGCATGAGGAGTGCTCGGCTGCGATCCCTGTGACAGACCTTGCTGACGTCAGAGTAGTATTCGCCGGGTTCACCAGTGCCACATGGCCAACGAAAGATCAAGCGACAAGCGCTTCTGTTTCGACATGTGGCGCACCATCATATCAAGGCATCTTCCTTGGATCTCGCGGACCCAGGTGCGTTTCATGTGCATTCCCGCAACGGTGTGCCCAACAGATAGTGCTGAGCGAGCGCACAAGACTACGTGGTGGCATTCGTTTGGTGACAATTGGGCTCACCACCCCCAACCGAATCCAATGGTTGTCATTGTTTCTTGGTTTCCCCGTCCCTTTTCAACGAATCTCATCCATCCTCCTCCTTGAAACGAGTAATAATTTCGATTAGTTGACCAGATGATCCTATGTCCCTCGATCGAACATTCCATGGACGATCACGGCCCGGCTCTTTGAGTTCATGATGTTCTTTGTGGAGTTGTTGACTTTTCGCTTTCCCATCATCTGGATTTGGTCCCTCGCTGTACCATCTCACAAGTTGGCCACTCAATCATCGCCTTCCTATGCTCTTGGCTCCAGCGCCTCAATGCACCCGTTTAGCCGAAGGGCACAGCGTTTAGTTTCTTCCCACAGACCCCATGAAAGTACTTTGTTACTGTTCAAACGTCGCGCGGAGTTTGATCATTGTCGTATTTGAGCCTTCTGTTCCAGCATTTCTCCAGTCCATCACAAAAATTTCTTCCAACACCAACATGAGTTCTGTTCCTACGATTAACTACCCCTGCACGGTTTCCTGCAAGCCGACGTCTATGTGGTGCAGTCGCTGCCAAAACACCCGGTACTGCATCCTAGAGCACCTCAGCAACGTGGGCTTCTTTCTCCTCGGTCTTGTCGCGGGAACGTCCAAGACTCACCTTACCTGCACTGTGATCCTGTTTATTCATAGCGGAACCCCACGATAGTACCCAGTAGTCCTGGCCAGTTGCAATCTTCAAGCCTGGGTGTGGATGGTTTATGCAGATTGGCTACTTCCCGTGACGTCGTGGATCACGAATTTTCGCCTGACGAAACAATCACGGGGTGGCTTAGCACTCCATTGTCCCTTCTAGAACAAGCCACGTCTGTCGCGACAATTCCGCCATCAGTTTTCCCTCAGACTGTCCATTCCGTTTCTGATGGGGAAACCCCTGTCTATGTCAGGGATTCAATACCCCATTCGAACCGCACACGACTAACGCCACGTGTCGTCGGCACGGCAACTCATCGGATTACCGATTATTTACGTCATGGATCACGCTACCCTCCAAACGCAGCGGAAGAATCTACCAGTCATGTTGTATGTCAATGGTTTGAAGGCGATGTTCCATGTAGTGCTGTGATGGAGGCTACTGAAGGGGCGCTCATTCGACATTTGAAGGCTGTACACAGGGTCCACATTACAGTTGAGAAGAACAGCCAAGTTCGTCACTGGCGAGTTAATACGGTATCATCTTGTCGCTAACATACAAGATCTCTCCAGCACTGTGGGTTGCATCTCACTGGCAACGATCCTTTTTTGGAAGCATCACCTGCAAACGGAAATGTGGGAGAGCTTACCTCAAGCAGACTCTATGAAGTGCACTCGTCTCTCTACACATCGTCCGGCATTCGGCCCGAGAACAGTCTTGCATCGATCACCAGTACTGACTCGGATTCTATTATGCATAGTCAGAATATTTTACCACGTGTACGTCTTAGTTTTCTTCGTGTCGTGGGGTCTCGAACTCAACACGACATTTCTAAAAGGGCACGATGAACTCCAACCACAATTTCGTTGACGACTTGGAGTTTACTTGTCAATGCGAAGAGAAGGGGACGATCTGCAACGACAAAATGAAGCTTGGAGATATCACGGCGCATTTGGAACACAAACATGGGATTACGTCCAGCTCACATCAGCATACTTGTCGCTGGATCGGCTGCTCAGTAAAACAGTCAATGTCGAAGTCGAGCCTTATAAGGCACACGAAGGAGAAACATATCCGGGTGAGGCATGGTTGCACGGCCTGTAAAGCAACGTTCTCAAGGCGGCGAACACTATCGCAACACGTGGAACGGTACCACAGCAATCCACAGGTGGAGCCACCGACTTCCACCTTCGCACAACACGTGCTCCCAGGTCACCACCCTCAGGCTCAGGCTCACGCGTCTACATCTCGTCCTTTTCCTCGTCCCTGAACATTTGCATCCCTCTCCCGCTCCGACCCCAAGATCGTGGGTGTCAGTGGACACTGGACACTACTTCTGACTTATGCTTATCCTGACATCTATTGCAACAGCTCACCCTACGTCTTTGCAAACGCGTATCGTTTCTCTTTCTCCCTTTATCTTTCACGTGTCCTCATATCTATGCTAAGTAACTGAGAAATTTAGAACATGGATCATATTCCTTGTACTACCCGAAGGGGATGGAGGCATTTCATTACCCAAATATTATGATTCATTATTTTCTCTCTCTCTCTCTCTCTCTCTGTATGTACGGAAATTGTGTTAAGGATAGAATTGATGCACCTTGGATCCAACAGCCTTGAGCTAAGCTTGACTGTTATCCAAAGAAGCTTTTGCTGTGGGCCTCTAGCATGGGACATCGAGAGCCTCAGAGAGCTTCAATCCCCCTCGGTTTGAATCGAATCTATCCGAACTGCAACATCAGTCGTCCTTTTTAGATACTTTGTCGCGGCGCGAGTGTGAGCAAGTGAACGACGGCAAGATTCAGAGGCCGAGTGTGGCTTGTTCTTGTTTGGTCCTAATGGGCTCCTAACAATCTTTTCGTTGATTCTACCTATCCAAGGCACTCAGCTTTGTGTCCAACAGCATCTATGGTTCATTGGCCTCACCGCTACCGGCATGCGTTTTTCCTTGGTCGTGGCACTCTGGCCAATTCCCTTACATTCACAATAGCATCACCTTTCCGACCTTATGCACGGACTCAGAGGTGGCCCGCTATTTTTTATTTTTATTTTTATTTTTTTGGACAAGCGATATTATTATGTAGCAACTGGCTAGCCTAGTCCTACACAATACGCTAAGGCGGCAGAAAACTGCCGGTCCGAGGAAATGCACTTACGCACTCCCCGTGGTGTGCGGGGGTGTGGGACTCCGAGCTGTGGCCCGCTATTCGGAACGTATGTAACGGGCGTGCGAAACTTGCGTTCAATCCATCCAACTCGACCAAAAAAAAAATAAGTACTGTACACCATGTCGTTCACGCTAGCGATATAGTGTGTGCAATCAAACCGTCTGGTTGATACCTCCTTGTGGCTGGTAATGAACGTCTTTTAGCGGTAAGTAACAGGCGGAACACAGTCCTTGACAATGATTTCAAGCTTTTTTTGAGTTAGGTTATCCTTTCGAAGCAACGGCACGTGTTTGACAATGAGCACACCCCGCAAATTCCCGCAAAAAGAAAAGTCTTAAAGGGACTCACGACTCGGACCCTGATCGAAATGGGGTGTGTCACGGTGTGATGATTCATCCCCGATTCCCTATCGATCCAAGTTACTACCACAGTGTGCCTCCGCCATGATTTTATGCTTCGGACCAACGCATAGTCCTAGTTTCATCCCGCGTACTTGGACGGTACCAAGTCTGCGGTGGGTGAGCGGCTCAGTTAGAGCTCCGATTTCGTCTGCGATCTCTTGCTTAGTCGCCTCGTTGATGGCTAGGATGACCCTGCCCTCCACAGCCGTGTGTTGACAAACAGAGATCGGCTGGTGCGGCGGGAGAACACAAAGTTATTTATAATCGGCAGGACTGCAACGTGTCCAGGTTCCTGACATGAAATGCTTCCACCGATCCTAAGTGACCGCTCGATCAGTGATGTTATCTCCGCAGGTAAGTGGCTTTGTGGCTGGTGCCTGAAATCGTTGTTTGTCACGAAGGCACAAATGCCGACTTGGGCCTTGGCCCTATGGTTTGGCCCGAGCAAAATGGAAGGAAGAAAAAGACGTTCACGTGGTTGAAACATTGACGGCCGCAGAGTTCGGAATTTTCTCATGGCAACGCCGCCCTGCTGTCAGGTTGTCTGTTGTATATTCTGAATTTGGTGATTTATATGATTTCCAGTGTCCCCAGTCACAACTTTCGACACCGCCAGGGTCGCCCTGAGAGAAGAACAGCAGACGGCCAGCATGATTTGGGTACGATTCGGATCGCTGTCGGGCGCGCACTGGCAGATTCAGATACAATCGGATGGTCTCAGGTCTCGACAGAAAAATTATCTCCACCGAAGATTCGTCATTAGATTGTTGGTAAATAATCACACTTGAGTAGTTGCGGGGGGGAATTCACTTTGCGTGTTTTTTCTCTTGAGTCTAACGGATGGTTCTTTGGAATTCGATTCTGATTTCTTACGCAAGTTGACTCGAACCAAGGCTTCCTTCGCCTGTAACGTAAGCGCAGCATAATGGAAAGTGCTCGATGCGTCAGTAGGTACATATTTGCGCTATCGTGGTTTGACTTGGTGAACATGATATGATGCATGATGGTCAGGGTTGAGCGGTCACCGGTCAAGCCTCGTGTGTAAACATGGCCAATGGCATGCCACGAACCACATGTTTCAGTGATGAAAGGCACGCCAAGCTTACTAAAAAATACCCAATCATTGTCTGGAATTCCGAGCGGAAAAGGGTCTAGTAGGATAGGGTGCCAGTCAGCGAGGTGATGGATAGGTACGCAATGTCCGTCCATCCTTCCCTCGGAAACACCATCACTCTTCGACCAAATACCTGTACCGATCAGAGTTCCATGGGGACGAATGCAGATACTTCGAATGATCTAAGCCGAATGTCCTGTCGTTCTCCCGCGTAATTCTTGCGCTAGAACCAGCCAGATCGCTTCACTCGCTCGCCCGTGAGAATCTGATGTAAGTCCACGGATTCACGTCGGACAAGTGATGATTGTCCCTTTTTGACTTACTTAATTCGTGCAACAGCCTGGTGTGATATAGCCGGAGCTGACCTGCGCATCGGTCATATATTTCCCATTGCCGTAGTAGCAGCGCTCTATCCACATGTAGAAGAAGGAAAAGACGGCCAGGAGGACCCTCCTTGCTGAGAAACGGCGTGGTGTGACTCGGTTGCCAGTGGCGGATACGTACTACGCCCCCCCAAATTACCAAGTCGGGACTTGTATGTGCATCATGATATCTGGAATCTGGATGAGATTCCCTGGGGATGTGATGCCCTAAAATAAGTGACGACAGAGAACAACAGTAGCATCAACGCTAGGCGATCAAACCTCTTGCCAACCGAGGGACGCTGCAATGTGCCGTGACGGTGGGCCCACCCGGGTGGGGCGGCACGCCCAAAAAAGGCATCCGGGCATATTTTAGTCACCCGCTGATCCAATCAAAGTTCGCGAAAGCCTTTCTTACTTAGGAAAAAAAAAGGTGCAGAAACCATCGCTCTTGGACTTATGTAGTGCAGTCAACCGCTCATCCAGGTCGGTCGTTTTACTTTCGGGACCAGTTCGCTTCTCTCAGTCGCCTCCAGTAAAGTATGACAGTTCCCACAGCGGCGCGGGGGCCGCCAAGATTATGGGCGCTGGAATACTTCCGCGTGCCTCTGGTGTAGGTTGTTGCCTCGTGAAGGTCGGACATCGGATATTATCTTTTAAGACGTAAGTAATAGGTCATCCATCATCGTCAGATCCAGAGACCTGGTCACGCTTTCCTGTTCTCGGTATAAAAGGGTCTGTTCCCATCGGCGGTTCGATAGTTTCACTGCCTGCGCCATGGACTCCACTCTCGATTCGCACCGTGACATAGACCCACAACTCGGGCTGTCCTTCGATAATACCTGGTTTACGGATCGTTTTCCCCCGTCTGAAACTTCGATGTTGAACCAGAGATCATCCAGACCAAGCGTTCTTCCGCTCCATAATTATTCACCACCAGCTCACTACCGCCTATCACCCTACGACGTACCTGCCGCAGCTGAGGTGACTCAGGCTGCTCTCCGTTCGGTACATACTACGAACCCATCACACATTCCTGTGGATGAGCACGTCGGTGCAGTAACTCAACCTGTCGCTGCTTACTTCCACCGTGAACCCCACCCTCCTGATGGCGCAGGACGAGGCAATTACATCACATGTCAATGGTTTGGAGGCAGTCAATTGTGTGGCACAGTCTTGGAAGCTACTATCACTGCGCTCGTGTCACACCTCAGGGCCGTACATGGGGTTCATATCGAAGCTGAGAAGGTCTGTTACTGGATTATGTGTATACTATATGCTGTATTCTTACTCAGTGCATACAGGAAGAGACACTCCGCCCCAGTTGCGGGTCGAGTTTTACTTGCGGTGAACGCCGTCTGAACCACCAAGGGACGGGCTGGGCCGAGGGAAATGCGGGCCCGCCGGTTACTCCGGGAGAACTCCGTGAAGAGGCTTCGAACTGGCAGTATCCTTTTGTCGACACTGGGGATGAGAACCTTTCATCACTGATTTGTCTTCAGCATGGTATAACATGATAGTTCTTCCAATCAGATCACATTTTTAGATTATCTTGTAGACCCTTACATTGTTTGCTAATGACATCATCTGGTCATATAAATCTACTTACAAAGTGTCATGCTTGGTCAGGGTTGACAGCAACTTCATGGTGATATACTCCCTTAGAGAATGCATATCCAGTGAGCAATATTTTCTACTTGCCATACAACCTTTTCACCAGTTTGCAAGCCCTATCAAGACAAGCTAACTCACCAACATCATTATGCTAAGATGCTATTACATTGTATTTGATGTACAGATTTTGTTCACTGCTACCATGCATTACCAGCTGTGTAGTCTATTATCATGAATTTCATGGCTTTGTCTGCAATCAAGAATATGTCAGCTTGGCAGATCCAGGAACAGTGATGATACACCAGATGCGCCGCGGACATTGGTGCAATAATCAGACTGAGCAACTTGACCGTTCACGATGGTGGATGGAAACCCCAAGGTTACCCTGCTTGCACACAGCAGAATAGGAAACTGGACTATGCTACTAGTACACGGCAATAGCTTGTAGGGTCTGTCGTGGGTATGGCACCGTATGGGTGACCCGCACGCAACACACTGCAAATGCATCTCCGCCTCCTTCGACTACCTCACGAGATTCATCAGAACGCCATACCGCAGCAACGAGGCCAACAACACGCGTGCCCCGTCCTCGCGACACAAGTGCGCCCAGGGAACGGCCCACTGCACGGGTACTATGGGTAACCCGCGACGGGTCACGGACTCACGGGTACGGGTACAGGTCAGCATTTGCGGACCCGTGACCGTCGTTGCGTCATTGTTTGCCAGTGCACGACCGTGTCGGCGTGGACGGGGTCTGGCGCGCTGGCAGGGTGTGGGTGAGGGAGAGAGATGGGGAGAGAGGGTAAGGGGGGTGAGAGGGTACGCACCTTGTTGCCACCGTCTCCGTCCGTCTCCGTCGCCTACGGGGGTCTGTCTACCTCCGTCCCGCGATATCATGCCCACTGCCAACCGCTCCATGATGGCGTTGTTCATCACGAACAACGTGCCCGCTTCGAACTTGAACGAACGCAGACGACGTGCGCACGCGTGTAGGCATCTGCGATGACCGCGTAGACCCATGGCTCTCCATGAGCGTCAAGAGATAGCAATAGCTCGTCCCTCGAACCGAGCGCAGACACCGACAACACCCGCTTCCCAGACCTATTTCCGCCGTATCTCCTCCTCGACCTCCTCATCCACAACCACCCTCTTCGTCTAGCGGAGGCGGTGGAACCTCCACACTTGACGGTGTAATCATCTTTTCCACGCTCGCATGCTCGACGTCCTCTGGCGCACGCGTCACCGATTCGGACGGCGGGTCAGCAGGCGGCGACGAGGGCAGGGACGCAGGTGGGGAACGCGCCACCAACGAAACAGGTGGTACAGCCGGCGATGACGGAGGTGGGAACCGGAAGTTGCGATCCATCGTCCCGTTCTCTTATGCGGCGTCTCCGGTACCGTTTTTCTTCGGCACGGACCCAGATCCAGATCCAGACACCTTGATCTTTGTCTCGCTATCAGACTCCTCCTCGGCATTTTGTTGATCGTACCTGGCGGGCTGCTAGCGGTCGTACGTGAGACGGAGGGCATCGACGCCCGATTCGGCGCGATCTCATGTGTATTGCTACCGTTGGCTGCGGAAGGTACAGACGTTTGGGACATCAATTGCGGCTGATGAGCGTGGTAGATCGAGAGAGGAGTCACCCCGAGTGGGTACCATTCTGGCATCGTTGAACGAATCAGCTGCATGCATGTGCACGCTTAGTAACAAGTCACCCACTTCAACTTTTCCGTAAATATGCTGTGGTTGGACGACCGGGATGCTAAGCTGGAGTGCTCGCTCATACTCCACCCCGGCCCTCCCGAGACGTTGCCAACTTGCCACCGCTCGCGTTGGCGCCCGCAAGCCTACGCGGGGTTGTCTTCGCCCATGAGGACTGTGGGATCAACAACGATCAACCAAAGTGTATTAAGTAAATAAGAATGCAAGCGACGGGGAAAATACGCACGTCGTGTGCCGCTGTATGTGAGCTCCTCGGCCGTCTCGGGCGTGACGCGGTGAAGGAAATGGACGTATTCGTCCGTATGGAAAGCGGTCATCGATTCTGACGATGCACGTTTGGGGCGCTGCATGTATGCGAGGTGAGTGCGGAGTACGGGGATGGGTGTTTAGGCGAAAGCGAAGACGAGGGCCGGGAGGAAAACGAGAACGGGGGGACAAAAAAGTACGAAGGGGGCGCTCCTGATAACCATCAACAACGGCAGTGTGCTCAGGCTCTCCTCTTGCTTCGACCCGCTCACCACGATGATGCCCTCCACATGTTCTTCACCCTCGCTGGAAATCACCCTTCATGGAGTGCTCAGGCAGTACGTCTCTCGGGCTTGTCCTTCGACAACGTGAGTGATCCCCACTTCAGCACTACACTTTCTTTGTGCTTTCAAGTCACTTCAAGTTGGCAGTGGTTGCGTTTCCGGCCTTGATGCAGTGAGGACTCGGAAGAGCAGCCAGTGGGACGAGTCGGTGGTAGACGACGGCAGGGCAAGCGTTGTTTTGGCAGTAGTTGTTGTCCGAGTCGTCTTCCGACGGGCTTTCAAGTTAAGCGATTCGACCTGTGTTTCTCTGAGGAATGAGCCACATGGATTTCGGACATGGATTGATCGTAAGGCAAGAGATGTACTTACTACCATAGAGTGACATCGACTTGGACTCCAGGTTGGATATGGACTGTCTGCTTGTCTCCACGCGAGGCAGTAAATACAGCCGTTGTCCAACTCGTCCGGGTCTGAATAAAGTTACTACTCAAACACGAAGTCACGGTGGCTTCAAATTCGGGCCGGCAAGTTGCTGGTTGCCCATCGACTCGGAGTCCCTGGACCGGCCAGCTCGAGTAGATTACAGTAATAAGAAAGAAAAGAAAACAATGGGCCTCGGGCACCCCTAAAATAAAGTATCGGTGTCTACCGTAACTTCACGACCGTACTCGTCAACTTCGTCTTCGCTGTCATTTGGGTTATCGTCACAATTATCCCAGTCCTCAGATTCTTCATCGCTCTCCGAATTCCCGTCTTCGTCTTCCCCTGAGGCCTCGGAGTTCTGACTCTCACCAGCACAGCTATTGTCGTCTTCCTCATCAGTTTCCATATCGTCATCGTCATCGCTAATACCACCCTCCGTTCCATCATTCATCGGGAAGGGGTTATGACAATGACCGACACCGTTTCCGTTATGTCTTATATACATATCCCTGTCAACGAAACTAAGAAAAGTCAGCTACACATGTCATTGAAAAGACCGTCAGTATTAGTAGTTCCTTACATGTTCACATAGTATGCTCTCCAATCATCCACTTCGCTTGAGGCCCGGCCAAGTGAGGGACCTGTTTTTAGTAAACTGGTCGTACGACCATCGGAAAATGCTGGAATAAGGTGAGATGCTCGAATGACGAGGGATGGATCCAAGAAACCGAAAGCCGCAGTGTCCGAGTCCGGCACAAAGCCGACTTTCGGTAATCGGGCTGATGTTGGTCCGTGGCGGTGACCAGGAACAACTCCGTACCAGCGTACCCACAGGACCTCCATAGGCTGTACTGATGGATTCCGCGAATCTGGTCCACAATGACGAACGTGAACATGAAACACCCGCAACACGCGGGCATACCAATAAGGATGGTAGCCAGTTCCAGTCTCCCGCGACAGCACCATTACATTCATGCGAGTACGCGGACTGACTGTGTCTTGCTCCCTGCGTACGTCGTACGTCGTATAGTTGACCTGCATAGTTGCCACGGAGTAGAGACGACCGTTAATGATTTGCACACGATTGCGTTGATCGTCGGTAAAAACGTGATCCTCTGCCTCGAAATTGAGATCGAGTAGCCGGTATAGTAAGTGATCCTTCAGTTTCGGAATAAAAGACTACAGTGTGATCAGCAGTGAAAGAGAAAAGAAAAAAAAGGAAGAAAAGCACCTTCACTGCAGGATCCCCTTCGTGTTCCCGCAAAAAAGAGAACACGTCTACGGGGTTTCTGCGAGCGTTGGAGATGAAGTGATGTAGTTCCGGGTCGCAAGGAGGCGATACGTCACCGCCGACTGCCTTTTCCCCGCTGTCGAGACATTGAAAATGCCGCCATCTGGCTTCCTGCTTTGCTATTTGCCTAACAGCGTTGTTCTTGTTTGTCAAAGTATATAAGGACTTTATATGGCGGTGGGAGAGTTCACCCTGTGAAATACATCAGTACCAAAACCCAACCGTAAGATGATGCAGGAGGAACGTTTCATACAATCTGAGTTGTGTATGAATCTGTAGTGCCGAATTGCGCAATTGATTTTCCGTAATCCCCGATAGCATGGAATTTGTAGGTCTTCAAGTTGAGTCCTTTTTCTTTCGGCGCTGAGCATTTACTCTTGAGCGGGTCTTCAGCTTGTGTTCGGCGCCGGCGGGCCACATATTCTCTTGGGAGTTCAAACGTTTGGTATGCCTGAGCGCTTTCTTGTCTAAATTTCCGTAAAGCGTGACCGAGTTGCTTGCAAGCTTTGTCTAAGCGGGCGAGAGAAGAATCAGTGTGCATCCGCAGTTTTGCGAGTGCATGCCATTCTGCACAACAATACAATACCGCCATAACCGTCCCCTCGAGGGCCGATGGAAAAAGACCTTCAAAGACTGGTATACAACACTGCTATTATTAATTACATGGGCAATGAAGAAGACGTAAGGATACTTACTTGTAAGAGATCTTCGAAGTCTCGAGCGGCTAATCTTTTCATTTCCGAGGCATTATCCGAAAACCGTCGAATGACACCATGGCCAAAGGTGGGCACTCGCCGAAACCTGACTGACATCAGATTGAATGGCGAGAGCATAGTTGATTAACATACCGTCCATCCAACTGTGCGACCAGCTGTCCAGAAGGGTCGATCGCATACAAGATGCGTATCAGATGCGTGAATACCGCCTTCCATATCCCGAGCTCGAACTCGTGCATGAGATCCACTACTAACATAGAGAAATGGTTGAAGCCGAGTCTTTGGAGTTTTACAGAGAACGTGTTCTGTATTCGTAAGAGGATCAGAATGAGCACTGAAGAGACCGGAAAATTGACAATACCAAAGTAGGTACAAGGGATGCCGAGTCAAGCAACCGGCGTACTGCGACACCATCCACCGCTTTGCCATGCCGGTACATGAAATCCCTTGCTTGCCTGACCTTTTGAAGAGGGTATGTCCGAAGATTATTGAGACGAAACCGCATGTCACGAAGAAGGCCGGTGCTATCTAATTTTGTCTTGGGGATGAGACACCGCGGACAAAGATATACACTCCCATCACGGATCGTTGCCAGCAAAACTCTATGTCAGTCGAGGTCAGAAGATATGGATACAGAGTTGAGTCGAACTGACAACGTACTTCTCGGGATAATCTGCCGAATACGTGAAAATTCTAGGATAGATACGGCGAAAGATACCATCAGCACATTTCAACACTATACCGTGTTCATACGCATGTATGAATTCATCATCTAGAAGAACGTCCCAAACAACATGCATGAGCTCCCGCCGACAATGTGCCAGCAAACGCTGGATCGCCGTTTTTTTGAATTGGCCAATGGTGGTAATAAATTCCGTGATCGTGTCCGGTAACTGACAAATGAACGAACTAAGCCATACGGTGGTTCACCAAATGCTGAATACTTACCGAAGGTATAAATGCAATATGATGACAAGCATTGGCGGATGGCTGGGCCCGGATGTACTTTGACAGATTTCCAAAAAAGAGGTAGAGCGGCCACGCTTTAGCCGTTCCGAACGTGGCCAGTGTGGTGGCATCCGACGATAACATAATCGCTGCGATGACTTTGTCCAGTTTGCAGTTCGGTTCGTTTGGCTGCTTCTGTAAGTCGTTGTGAGCGTTCAACCAGGCGTCGGAGGTGTATAATTCGTCGAAAATTCGTCGCTCAGTGCCATCTGTGGGGTTTTTCCAAAACCGCTTGAATGGGAAGAGGTGAAATTTCTTTGCATGCGGGCCAGAGAATGCGGACTTGATTATATCGACAAGCGGACGATACAGCAAACCGCTAATCGTGAACAACCGGTGGAATGATCCGGAGGGAGTTGGGACCCGAAGAGGAATTTCAATATCGACGTCGACTTCCCGCCAACCGTTCTGAGTTGCGTCTCCAACTTGGGCGTCGAGAATCGAGTTCTGAGTCGCCATGCTGAAACTCGAGAGGTCTTCTACTTTGTAGTCCTCAGAACGAAGGACGTCACGAACAAGACGAACCATCTCTTGTTGAGACTTCACAACACTTCCAGAGTACCTCCAATTCATGAGTCGGTAGATGGTCATATTCAGAAATGGCCACGGGGGAGCCGGATGGGTGGAGCCTGCGTTCTCTGACGGGGGAATGGTTGGCTCAGGTGGTTGACGTCCTTTGTATGTCAAATCGTCGGGTGCAACGAACTCATCCGGGTCATATGATGGCCGATGAGGATACTCCCGCAGGATTCCAAAAGCATTTGCGGCCGTACGAATGGTGTCGCGGACATGGAGTATTACTCTCCGGATCAATGGCGGCGAAGCTAACGCATTTTCTGCGGAGGGTACTACCGGGGCAGGGGGCTGGGGGAGCTCGTCGCGGAATCGTTTGGGTAACCGAATCACTCGCTTTGGGCGATCGATTATTGGATGTGAAGGCTCTGCAGTAGGGCTCTGGGACGCTAAAGGGGGAATCGAGCTGGAGAGGGTAGGGAGTTGGGCCAGCGGTGGAGCCGGAGACACGGAAGGAAGAAAGGTACTCGCAGATTGGGAGAGGGTAGGGAGTTGGGCCAGCGGTGGAGCCGGAGACACGGAAGGAAGAAAGGTACTTGCAGATTGGGACGAAAGTGAGGAGTTCGGAAATTCGGCGGTCTGAGTCAGTGTAGAGCCCAGGGGTTCTGCCAGCGATGGGGATGAGCATGATGCCGCTGGACCATCCAATGGAGTGATTGATTCGCCGGTCTTGGCATTAGCACCCAGAAGCTTGAAAACGCAAACCGTTGAGCAAATTAGGAGTAGGATAAGGGGTGGAATCATGTACTCACCACGAGTTCAGTATTCCTAGAAGTGGACTTTGCACCCGATGCATGCCTCTTCTGCTTGCCTGCTATGTAACCTGGAACCTTTGTCCTCTCGAGACGTTCTCTACGTTTTTGCATGCTTGAGTGTAGAGATGCCTGGTATGTCTGACACGTTGCCCGATGTCGGTTTAGCGAGCGTTGGCTGTCGAAAGGCGGCTTCGGGCATCCACCTCCACAAGAGAATATAGCGTCCATGGATGCCAAGAAAAGGACCAAAATTAATATCCAGACGGGCCAGACCACTACGTATTTCATCACCTGGGTGTCCGTCGGTGCATAAAAATAAAGTAAGTGTCAATCTTAGAGTGACTCGGTCTACAACTCACCTCGAACGACGAACTTGGCCAAGACAGAGGTCGACCGATTACCAATCAATTCGAAGTCCCAGCAGCACCGCCATGCGAAGGGTCAATCGGTCGGCCAATCAGAAGCCAGAGACCGACTCCGAGTCGGGAACCACCGCCGTCTGTGTTTGCAGATACCTTGCAAGGCCCTCCGGGCACGCGAAGGACATGCCAGTTAAGGGACAAAAATTGGCGAAGTCGGGGTTGAGATACAAAAGACACTTGTCCCCTACGGTCCAGGAATAAGCATTGGGATACAAATCCAAAGGTATACGATCGTCAAGCTACGCAAGGCCGAACCACCGATCTAATTGAACCGTTATCTAGTAGTAGTACTACGTTCGCCTATCCATAGGTAGCATCCCTGGAAGAAATGATGCGTCCGCAAAACTCTACGAACCTTTCACGTGAACTGTCAGAATTTAAGACACGAGTTTGCATGAAATTACTGATTTCCCTATAGATCGCTGCAAAACGATCCTGAGTCACCTCCGGTATGATTACCCGGCCAGTCTGACGGTATTCGAAAGACAGTGTGTAGGCAGCAGCGATGAGGACAACAAGAGGGGCCATGGAGGATGGGTTCAGAAGCTCAGAGGAGCGAAGATCCAACCAGACGATGGTCTCGATCGCGTTTCTGATACTTTCATGTTCGAAGTAGCGTGTGGTACCTGGCTCCTAGTAGCTGGATTAGAGTATATTGCGTGCACAGTCACACAGATGACTTACTGAGGTACGGTCATGAAAATGAGACAGTTCCTGGTCTCCGAGAATTGGCCCGACGATATCTCTCCGGTGAGCAAAAGCCTGCTCATCGGTGTAGTTAATCGACGACTGAAGACCAAAATCTTTTTCGACGTGGCGTTCCGCAAACCTCCGAACCACGTCCCTCGTCGACCAAAGCAAATCGACGCTACGAGCGTGAAAATCGTATGGTGACGTGGAGGTGCCAAGTTCTTGCAAACAAACGGCACGCGTCTTTTCACCGATCAAACTGTTGCGTGCCTCCGTATCGATGACCATCGCATCTTGGCAAAACATATGTTGAATCAACCTTGTTTTGACCATCGCCCACAATCTTTTATCCTCCTTTTTGTTGGTTGCGAGAGCAGCCGAAGCAGCTGTGGAAGGGGATGCGAGGCGGGAACCACGTCGACGAGGCTTTTGGGATTTTGTTGTAGTAGTTCTGCGTCGGAACCCACCCGATTCCGAGTCGATTTCACCGCCACCGGCGAGCGGACGTAAGGCAACTTGATACGATAGTTCGTCGTAGTTGCCGGTGGACTCGGAAGGGCCCGGATTGGCACGGAAACTAAGTGGGAGACTGGCGCCACCAGGGTGAAGCGGACCTGTCATAGTATCGAATTGATAGTTGTCGGCACTCAGATTAGTGCCAGATCTCAGGTTACCGACGCCACCTTGAGATGCGCCTCCGTATGGAAAAGATGATGGAAAGGGGGTGGTAAGCGGGGTGTTACTGTAGTTTTCGGCACTCAGATCAGTGCCAGATCTCAGGTTACCGACGCCACCTTGAAATGCGCCTCCGTATGGAAAAGATGATGGAAAGGGGGTGGTAAGCGGGGAGTTACTGTATACGTTTCCAGCCGACCCGTTTCCACCTGGGTTGACGGTGTTGTAGATGTCAGCTATGCCCGTTGTGGCAAACGGCCCAGCCCGGGCAGGACCATAAGTGAAGAGCGGAGTGCTTGAGTGCCCAACTGAGGCTGGATAGCCAAGATCGAACCCAAGAGATGTCGGGTTACCCGGGACAATAGGAAAGTGAGGGACTGGAATGATGGATGACGCTGCGATCGACTGCTCAGCTTGATCGCCAAACAGCAGGGACACAGGCCGACTCGATGACGATGTAAGTGTGGGGAATGAGTCCGGCTCCATGAACGAAGGAACATGTGCCAGTGGTTGGTTTGTGAACGACGGTTGATCAGTCGACGTGGTGAAGTCAGAGTCCTGGTGAAATGACCGTAGATCTTGCAGTTCATCGTGATCAGCATTGCGAGAGTCATCGGTGATGAAGCCAAGAGGGAAATGAGGTATCTGGGCGTGGACCTGTCAAATGTGTGATCAGGCATGTAAATGTCATTCACAAAGTGACATACGTCTGGTGCACTGGAATGCCTCATGCGCGGAGGCATTGGATTCCAAACAAGGTGTGAGAAGAAGCTGAACGACACACGAATTGTTTGATCTATTCAGGCATGTCCGTAACAGGTACAGTGTCACACGTCACAGTTGGTAAAAATAGATAGCCGAGTACAAGAAAAAGTACACTTTGGTGTCCATCGGCGAGTCTCCCGACCTGTCATCCTATACAAATAAAAGTAATAAGCACTTTGCTACTGTGTTGATGGGGAGCGACGTACAGGCATAGCTACCGTCGTGTTCCGTTGTTTCCATTGCCCCACACTCTGATTCAGGTTCTGAATCGGTTACCTCGGGTCCGGATGAGAGGCCCTCAGAAACGTCCAGCATATGGTTCAGCTGCATGTTCGAAGCAGTCAAAGCTGTTAGCTCATCGGCGTAGACAGCATGACGAAAGGCAATGTCTTGCTCGATATCGCTACATCGTATGTCTGCCACTTCTTTCAACACCGTTAGCTCCTGGTTAGCGGCAGCTAGAATGCCTTTATCGTGCTTCTGAATTTCTAAGAGGACCGATCTAGTCTTCTCCAGGGCATCGATTTCGCGAAGGTTCGTGGCAACACGGGACAGAATGCAGTCCCTGGAAGCCATCTTGGCAATGTAGAACTGCCTCAGAAGATCACTCGGTAATTGTCTGAGCCCTGTCCTGAACACTTCCTTCCCCTAATTTAAATGGACTTATCAGAACACATCGCGAGCGTAAGATCCAAGTGCAAGCACCAAAACTAACCTCGATCACATCGCTCAACGATAGTGAAGTATGAGATGTCCTATCTAAGGACCTCATCGCAAATCGTAATTCAAGAGGTCGAACCGGGGCGATCCGGTGTTTGGGAGGAATGAACATCTTCTTCATCAGCTTGTGGGCATCTACTGTACGCTTTCGAGTGGTAGAAGTCTGTTTGATGCGAGATCCATGAGGTGGAGAAGCGGCACTGAAATGTCGAGTTTCCACCCTAGACAGGTGATCCATTGGGCGCTTACGTGGGGAGGCGGGAAGGAGTGGCATGTCGAATGAGAAAGGGGTGGGTGGACTTGGTTCTACAGATGAAGACTTTAAAGAAGCAGAAAGGAGGGGGGGAGTGGCTTCCATGACAAGCACGTTATGTACTATAGGCAGGCTCGACAAACGACGGTGATGTGAGAGCTGCGCAAGCTCGTTTCAGACGGAGCTTGAATAGGGGGCCACAGGGTGGGACTTACCTAAGCAGGTGCTAGACACAAGTGTGCATGGTCTTCAGACATTGCAAAGGAAGTGAGTCTCAAGGACTATCAGATATGGTAAACAGATGGCGGCCCCGGTGGTCGTTCCACCTCCGAACGAGTAGAAATCAAAGGAAGATCTTTGCCGGACATCACTTAACCAAGCGGGCAGCGCAAACGGCTGAGCACGCCGCCACTTGCCGCACGCCTAAGACTCTGCAGACCCAGGCCGCATAGACCACTGACGCACTCGACAGTAGTCGAGTTATCGCATTATCTTCAGCGTTCGTCGCAATCATGTCGTCGCGTGTGGCACACTGGTGTTGCCGTCACGGTGGACACTGCGCATCGTTTGTTTCGTCGTGCCATAGTGCATCGAGAGTCGCACAGCGTGGCACAATTTTGGGTGTCGCTGGCATGCCTGTGGAAGTTGTATATACTTGAGTGTGCGCGTCCATAAGTCAACGAGTGGCGAGGGCGAGGAGGGAAATTTTGAGCGTGCACGTCCGTACAAGTTGATGAGGAAAACAGTTGACTTACTGCACATTGTGAGTACAGTCACATCCAATCCTTGAGCATTCCAAGCGTTGAAAGGTTGATTAGCAACTTGAAGTACTGACAGCGTCCATGGTTGGAGCGTGCAAGATTCCGAGTTCATGGTTGTCCAAATTGGGCTGATTAGTAATCGGGTCATTCTCGCTTGTCATTGTCAAAAGGCAAACGACTTGGGCTGAAGCGACAGGTACGGGCATTTGATCCACAACCTCCCCAAAACCCTGGATCTTGTTTGACAGCTACGCCCTTAAGACTCACGTGATGACGTTTAGTACAGCCATGCTATGGGCAGAAGCCTTTCTCAGCTGGGGATCATACCTTCGAGTTACCCGCGGTGAGTACATGATGGAATACCATATAAGAGTCGTTCTCAGACGCCAATTCTAGTATCGCCCCCATCTTTTTCTACTCACTAGTCGACCTGCCACGACCTGCATCATGTCCGCGCAGCAACTTCCCGCCACGTCCATCTCGTCTGCTATCCCGGGCCCTCAAGGCAACTCTGTGGCTGGCAGCAGTGACGAGGGAGAGCAATTTGTGTCCAGGGTAAAGCGCCGAATCAGGGAGTTAGAGGATGAGGTCGAGCAGCTTCGCTCGAACAAGGAACCGAGACGATCGTAAGTCTTCAAAAGTTTCTGTTTGTCTGAGTTGATCAGCCAGATTGTTTCCAGAAATCCTGCCAGTATTGTTAACAAAGGGCGTGCGTTCAGAAGAGTCGTCAGTTTATTCGAAAACCCACAGGACCTCATCCGCGAATACGATCGACGGGCAGAGATCACAGATGAAGGTTTGGATGAGGAGGATAGTCCCAATGGGCGATTTCCACATTCTCCTTGGTGAGTGTCATTCCATCGTCCTTTCGATGACAGACATGATTAATTATTCATAGTCAGGACCGTTGCTACCGAGGTTTTCAAGAATTTCAAGAATTTTTTCCGTGGATCAAGACTAAATTGACGAGTTGTGAACCGGTTGAGCTCGAGCGGATATTCAAGGAGGTAAGATCAATATCTGGCTCTTTTATGGTCGCTATCATTAACATGCTTCAGCTGCGAAAAGGCGGCGATGGCGCTCGGGGCGACGATGCCTCTAACCTGAAGAAGGAAGTCGTGAACTGGCTCGTTGATCTCTACGCCCCCATCCTCCCTCCAATTTCCCCTGGCTTGAAGTCTGACCGCGGCTTGGATCACGATGTTACTGGGAGCCTGCTCAGTCCCGTAGAATACAACTGGAATGACGTAGAGTATGTGTTTCTATTTCTGTACACTTACTGCACTGACCATTGTCAGAGTACGGAAAAATATTCGTGAGCGTCACCCACAGTTCTTGGTGACGGAGGGGTCTTGGCCAAGGTTCCTCTACGACACAGGGTACCATTATAATCCCAACAATGTCGAGAAGGGTCTATTCAGATCGACGTTGTTATTGAAGGTATAGTCTTACTCCAGGCGCGTAGACATGCATACTGAATGGTCACGTTCCAGGCATTCAAACTAATGTTTACTTCTCCTACTTCAGCTCACGAGGTCACCGCCGATGAACATATCGCACGGAACACGCGCAGACGCACGCGCTCGTCGACAAGCACCCGTTCTCCCGTCGCATCCCTCATCGGCATGCGTTCTGTCAAGCCGCGAGCAATCGCATATACTGCAGTACAGGTGATGTCCTAAGAAGCACATATTTAGTCATGACGCTGACTCCAGGTAAACTACAGCTTCGTTTTGCGTTGTCCAGTCTGACATCCTGGCGTAGCATTGATGGTGATTTTGATGCCAGCGTATTTTACCAAAACATTGTCGATTATTTTGAAGCTCCTCCGGGCCCACATGCTAAGGCTCGAGTCCAGGAACTGTTGCTCTGGTGGGATAGGTATGTCACAGGCCATGATTCGAATCTCAGTCCAAGTGCTAATGTCAAACAGGAAAGCTTTTGGGTTTCATCGAGATATCCCTCGTGCGCCCGAAGCTATGGCATCCTTATCCGTCGCGCGGTTGGTCAATCAGCGCTCT
The DNA here is from genome assembly GCA_038091775.1 of Leccinum olivaceopallidum. Lineage (NCBI taxonomy): Eukaryota > Fungi > Basidiomycota > Agaricomycetes > Boletales > Boletaceae > Leccinum > Leccinum olivaceopallidum. The sequence goes on along the minus strand of JBBPPC010000026.1, from coordinate 57,646 downwards.
TCGGCTGAAGTGGCACATGCATCTGCACGTGCTGCAAGAGTGGGATAATTGCTGACGGAGTTACAATCAATTTTTTTTTTTCATTTCGTTTAATAATCCAATATGTAATTTGTGTTATGTAAATATTAGATGCCAATGCAGTGCTGTAGATCTTACCATGAGCATTCCCCATGATGGCGTGATGTGATGTGGCATGAACAATCAAAAGATTATATAAAATGGATGCAGAATTTATTTATGAGCCGGTTATGCATTGCTCGACTGTTATGAATGGATTAGGAACACAACATAATTATTGTAAAGACCATCAATACATTATCAACCTGTATACTTTGTATGTTATCATTCAAAAAATGATAATATATGCCATATGTCTATCATATTGTATGGTATGAATGAAGCAGAGAATATAGTAATTGAATTCCATTTTGGTATAATTAGACTAGTACTTGCATTCATATATAACAAAGATTATTTTTCCCAACTTTCACAAGACTGTAAGAAATTGGCAATTCCACTGTCCTCTATATGACTTCACATGATTGTCAGATCATATATAGTACTGGCAAAGATCACAATCTGAGTGGTTGGATTCTTATTTTATTATAATATTAGATCACTTGCAACATGTACATATCCATTCTCTTATCTTGCAAGCAAGTTGTCCATGTCAAATAATGTGGGTAAGCATGCAGAATGTTTACAAAGTTTCAAGACATTGATGATTATGCTGTGCTTAGTATTGCTATATCATATAGTTACCAGATGATATAATATGAGCAAAGACTAAAGTTCAGTGTTAGAACAAAACAATCAATTTCAATTATGCTTATAAAGTCCATTTTACATTAATAATCAGCTCTAAAGACAATTAAAGATAATCTTTCCACTTGTTATCAACTAGCTTTGACCTATATATTCTTGTCCATATGGTTAGCATCTTGATAGTAATAATAATTAAAATTGTTGCAAATGCATCCCTTATAGTCACTTTATATGACATTATCGATTTTTTTCAAATTCAGTGATGTTCAGCAGTGCTGACCTCGAAAAACCCCAATCGCTATAGTCAGCCCCATCTGTCACGTGTATGTTTGTCCCTCCTTTTTTGGCCTCGCGCTCAACACGGGATTTCCGGCAGGATGCGACACAGCCCGATGGTAACCTTGTTCCTGGCTCAGAGTTCATGTTTACCTGTCGTTGGGCCGAGCGCGGGACAATCTGCACCGACAGGGTGAACGCCGAGGGCATTGCTCCTCATCTAGAGGTTAAACACAGGGTGTACGGGTCTGGCTCACAGGTGTATTCCTGTCGATGGAACCAATGTTCGACAACCCAACACATGCTGAAGTCGAGCCTCATAAGGCATGTGAAGGAGAAACACGCCCTCCTGAAGTTCGTCTGTCCAACCTGCGCCAAAATGTTCACACGGCGGGGAACCTTGATGAATCACTTGGAACGGCACCTGTGACAGCCTAAGTGGAAGTCGAAAGTCTTCGATCAAGCTTTGCTCCCGTGGCGTCCTCATCCTCCATCACGTCTGCCTTCTGTCCCATCTTCCATTTCCAATGCTTCTCCGTGACACCTCTTATGTTGTTCGCAAACACATCCTGCAGCCTCATTTGCAAAGTGCTGGTTACTGCGGTTGTCTTTCATCTCGATTCTCTACTTGTAATAAGATCACTTTCGTATTCGGAAAGCACCGCCCCCTTTCACCTAGGTTTTCATGATCACGGCCACCTGTAGGCCCACTGGCATACCAGGCACGTGTCTCGTTATTTATAGCGATCTGCCGTAGCGATAGGCAGTAGCCCCTTTTACCTGTACCTCGTAGTAATAGTCCGTATAGAACGTGGTCCAGTTCTGTTTCCCGTCTTAGTCTTTCCGCCGTTGGCCACAGCCGGTTTCCATCGACGTGGATCTCGCGTCTATTTACTATGACACTCACCTGTCTACCCCCTCGAATCTCGCTGAATTTAAATTGCTCGCCTTTTTTTTTATCATCGTTGCACTAGGAGCCACTGGCAGGCAGCCACGCGTTCAACACTGCAATATCATGATAAGTTCGTTCATGCTGTTTCACCTGTAAGTTGTTTGATCGTCGTTCACGTAACAGATGCCAGTCCCCGCCGGAGCTGAGCATGATGGCGGACGCGCGGATTCCTGAGGCCCCGGCCCTGCAGGCCTGATCGGCACCGCCGTTGAGCACGTTTTGTTTTGTTTTGTATTTATATTCTCTCGGTAAGTAGTAGTACATCCGACTCGGAGTCATAGTTCATGCCAATTCAAACGTTCAAGTTCGATTCAACAGTACTTGATCCTGAGCAGTTGGACCTTGGGTAAACAACCCGAGTCACTAAGTGATGTATGTTTTCCTGATAAGTTCATCAAGCTGGCGGGTTCTTTTTTTGTCGTTGTTGATTCCATCTCACTTTACACTCTAGCCTGCCAGTGAACATATAACTATCATGCAGTCCTCAAAGATACACAGAGTCGCAGGCCATTCGCCAGTCGGGCCAGTATTCCGGCCCTATCATCGTTCGTGTGGTACAGTTCTCAGTGTGCTCCGCAGGGCATTTGCTTGACGCTTGGCGGACCTTAGCGAGGCTCTACGGAACAGTCCAGGTGCGCGAATTGACCAACATGACACATATTCATTCCCGAAGCTCGTGAATACTCGGTATCAGACACCGCGTCCGTACAAACGACAACTCCCTCCTTGCGGACAATTCCGCAGGTCAAATCGTGCCTTGTTTTCGACGTTCACAACCTGCCATCGTGGTTGTTCGCAAAACCACACTTGCTCACTTCGATCACAGGAACCAGTATCATGAGCATATCTCCGTGAGCGCGAAAGTAATCCTTCTGTTTGATCGATGGGGAGACACACGAGACCATTCTACTCTTCCAATTGCGGACAAGCGGGCACTAGAAAATTGGTCTCTTTAGTCGCACATTCTGACAGTCTGTGTCTTCGATCATTGCATCGCGCACCTTCGTTCACGCGAGAATCATGGCAAACTCCAGAGGAACAGAATCAATACGAGGCACGAACGACAGGCATCATGGTAAGCATTTATTATAAATGGCTTCCCGGAGCAAAACTCGATCAGATGCGTTGCTCGGTATTCAGCTTTGTTTTCCCGACTTGATCCAATATGGACCATGTTTTTAAATCGTGAGTGGCTGGCTGGGTTTATGGAGGAACCGTAGCGCACGGGCGACGTCACTATGCGTTGCCAGTCAATTTCAATTCGCACATGAATGGTTTACGCTGACGATAGAATGTATATACTCACACGCAGCAGCCAAACTTCAAATCTTTCTCCTGGCTATCGCACGGTGTCTTCGCTTCTCACTTGAACTTTTGCATCTCTCCTGAGCTGATGGGCTATATTTTCCTCTAGAGATTGTCTCGTAGTCAGTGTAGCATTAAGGCGGTGGCTTTGTTCATCTTTGCATCATCACCCTTAGTATGAACGGTTGAAACATAGATTGTCCACCAAGTTCACGTAACATGTGCAAAGGCATGTTTTATGTCCTTTCTAAAAATTTCACCTCAATGGTTGCCAGGATCGAGGATCAGTACCAGTGGTAGTGGTGGATTCGGCCCAGCGGCCGCTGACGTTTACGGTTTCTAGTTTTAGCGCCAAAGTCAACCTTGGTTGATCAACAAAGAGTGGGTGGTAGGGTGCCAATGGTTCAAACCAATGATATCCTCCCCAATCTACCCTGGAATAGACAGTCAGATCCAACTCAATTTCATTAGGTGTCGTGCAATACAAATGAAAATTCACTAGAGACGATAACGAAACAGATTGCAGACCAATGCTAAAAACCTATCTTGTGGTAACGGATGTATTGTTCTTGACGTTACATTTCTTCTGCCGGCTAATTCTCCGACTGGTGTCAACGGTTGGCGGGGCTACTGAATTGGGCTGATGTCTTAAAAAGTGGTGCCCTCCGGTGGCTGGGGTAGCTTTCTGTTATTGAAAGATCCCATCTCCCTAATATGAACATGAAACATTAGACATCCGAAATGAAATGGGAGAAAACGGTTGACCTCCGTATGCCGACCAAGATGGTCTCTATGCTGCTGTCCTTCCCCCACTGAGCGAGGACGCTGAGTTTCGTAGGATCGACCTTGCCGTCGGTCTGGCTGACGAAAGGGAGGTTGACACGGGAAATGAAATGCACAGTGGGTGGATCTTTCGGGTACTCTTTGCCACAATTAATCTTGAGGCTGTAGATGCGGTTCTCGTGCACCGTCTGCGGTGCACGATAAGCTGGCGATGCCGCGAATCGGATGATCCAATGGACGGAGACTTACATGGCCAGGTCCGATTATTGTTCCATTCCAGTTGGTCATCAAGATATCGTCGCTATCCTCCAAACCATACGAGCAGGAGCCATCGCCGATGCCTTTCTCGCCCTTCTCGAGTTCTTCAAGGAGACGGAAATTTCTGGGAACTGCATGGTGTATTAGTATGATGGACGTAACCTAGAATTAGGTAGAACATACCCGTGGCCATGATGTGTAGTTAGAAACAAGTGGCAAGTACAGAAAGAGTACTTGACGAGCCTGAGAGTGGTATTGGTGGCGATGCACTCCGCTAATAGCGACACCGCCTTCTTGCAGTGACTACATCCTTTCGTCGTCAACAATCACAACAGCGAGCTGAACAGCGTGTAGAACGACACTTGCGATGTTCAGAGCGGGCCAAACAAATCCTTATGATGAGACAGTCGGTACGTTATCATCATATTTGCCATGGGCTTTGCAACCGACTCGGCCATACATCGTGACTGTAGCCAAAGCCACGGACGAGAACTTGACCAGCGAGAACTGGGAGGTCATCCTGAACGTGTGCGACAAAGTACAGGATGAGGGTGAATCCGGGTACGTGTTTCTGTCTCTCGCTTTCTCGACCCAACCCGCTGCCCTGACACTCGACTCCTACAGTGCTCGCAACGTCATCGCCGCGGTCATCAAGCGTCTCGCACATCGTAGTCCAAATGTTCAAATTTACTCGCTTTCTCTCGCAGAATCTCTGTCCAAGAACTGCGGAATTGATCTGCACCGAGAATTGGCATCACGCGCGTTTACACAAGCTCTCGAGAAGCTGATCACTGATAGGGTGCGCATATATAACATTCGATCGCAGTAGATATGTGTGTTGATGATATGTTCACCCAAGACCACGCACGAAAAGGTTCGCAAGAAAGCTTTGAACCTGGTCGCCGTGTGGACAGCCGAGTTCGAAAATGATGCTTCTCTCGGAGTCATGGAAGAGTGTTACAACAACTTGAAAACAAAGAGTGAAGGTTCCTCGCTGCGCTTTCCGTCAGTTTCTGACTCGTGCATGAAGATTTTAGGTTCCAGCCACCGGACGAGCCTCCCCCGCCTGCAGTGGACGACGAAGTTCGGCGGAGAGAGGAGGAGGAGCTTCAACGCGTCTTGGAGATGTCCATGCATGACAAGGGTGGAAGATCCGGGTATACTGGGCCCTTGGCGCAGTCAGCAGGTGGTGCAAGCGGATCCAGCTCGGCAGCTGGTCCTAGCACCGGCAACGCTACAGGACCCTCTCATCCATCGGGCTATGTGCCTGCAAAAAGCCCACAGAGAGCCGCTGTTACGTCTTCCACTTCGTCACTACCATTGCCACCAGTCGCTGCACCAGCTCCTGCGTCGACCCCCATAATCACTCGTGTCAAGGCTTTGTTTACATTTGAACCTACTGAACCTGGAGAACTCGCGTTCGACAAGGGTGACATCATCAAGGTCGTAGACCGTGGCTACAAAGATTGGTGGCGGGGGCAGCTGAAAGGGAGAACCGGGATATTCCCGGTAAACTATGTTGTCAGTGTTTTCTTCGACTCGATGGTTGTTTCTTGTCTGATCGTTCCTCATAGGAACCATTACCAGAGCCTACTGCTGCTGAACTTGCCAAAGAAGTAGAACAAGAAGCAGCTGTGTTTGCACAAGCTGCAAATGTTGACAGATTGTTGACAATGCTTCGAACTGTAGACGCTTCCGGCGAAAACCTTGCAGATAATGAAGAGATTCAGGTTCGAGAATCACGAATTTGCCCGTCCACCGTAACCCTGAGCTGCCTTGGCAGGAACTATATCGTATTTGCATGTCTCTTCGGCCGAAAATCGTCAAGCTTATCGACAAATACAGCCAGAAACGAGGTGCGACCCGTGTTCTTCGCTCATATCTTGATGTATCGACAGTCTGCTTTAGCCGATCTTGTGTCGATGAACGAAAGTTTTGTCAAGGCGCGAGTCATCTTCGATCGAATTATGGAAGATAGTCTTGCAAGACATACTGGGAGTACGTGCATCAGTTTTATTGTTATGACCGGCGACCTATATCCAGACAGTGTACGAGGCTGGCCCACATCCAAACTATAGCCACGGGCAACCTCCCTATGCCCGCCAGGAGTACGGTCCTCAAGGCCCATATGGTTATCCTGCTGCCACACCTGGATACGACCAACAGCCTCCTCAGCAACAGTCACCTTATGGTTACGCTGCTCAACCTGGCTATCCCGAGGGTTCGTTCTCACACCCACAAGGTGAACCCGGGTATGTTGCTGGGCAGGGATACGCAGCCGGAGGTCCTCAACCATACGGTGAATCTGTCCCACAGCCTGCACGATCTCCTTATCCCCAGCAACAAGCATATCCACGTCCACAAACTCAGCCTCTGCAGCAGCCTCAGCCTCAGCCTCAACCTCAACCCCAGGCACAACCTCAGCCGCAGCCGCAGCCTCAGCCTCAGCTCCAACTGCAACCTCAAGTCCAACTGCAACCTCAACTTCAACTGCAACCCCAGGTTCATCAACAGCAACCCCAGGTTCATCAACAGCAACCATACCATAGTCCTGCAACCGAGGTTGCACAGTCGGCCCTGCCTCAGACACAAGATCAACCTGGACCGGAACAATCCGGTCCACCATACGTGTATGATCCTCAGACTACTTACACGGATCCAAACGTTCAAGCATGGGCGCAATATTACGCCCAAGGAGGCAAAGACCCCGCGGGAATTGTGTATTTCTTCTCGGTTCCTGGGGTGACAGACGGTCCAGCGGACGTCTTGTCGCAAGCAGGCCAAATTGCTCGACCCCGTGGCCAGTCGCTCTCTCCAACCCAGGCCGCTTCACAACTCCAAGGGACGTTTCAGCCAAATGGTTCTGTTCAGCCATCCTACCTTCCATCTGTTTCTCCCACATCCCAACCTCAGGGGTCGTATGAGTACCGGAGTGATTCTCCTGGTGGCGCGCAGCTCCCTCCCACGCAGACCGGGGCACCGTACAGTTACCCCTCTCCTCAACCTGGACCCGGTGCGCAGTCTCCGCCGGGACCGGAACCTGTGTATGGAGGAGGACCTGGAGCAAGCGGACATGTTCCAATTTACGGACAAGGACCAGGATATGATGGGGTTGCAGCGTTGCAGCAACAGTCCTCGGAGATCGTTGCCGGCGCTGGCGCTGGAGTACAGCAACACGCGTACGCTGTTAGTGGAGGTGCTCCGACTTAGATGACGTAGTATTGCTCATTGCAGACGGCCCCACAAAGTGGTAGTATATGTACTAGAAAATGTACCGTAAGTTACTAGTCGTCGGACAAACCCTAACCATAAATGTCTGTCAATGGTTTACAGATTTGGCAATGACAAGTCCAGCAGTGCCAAGTTATTAGTGACTTGAAATGGCTCTACCAACTCATGGACGCGTTATTCTCAACACCACCGTTGGTGAGATCGACATCGAGCTATGGTCAAAGGTAAGAGACTCTACTATGTAAGATATATCTGCCCTCATATCGCGCTGCACTTCAAGGAAACCCCCAAAACATGCCGGAACTTTATAGCCCTTGCGCTCGAAGGTATGGCAAAGCGCGTTCGCACCCCGACCCGCAGCTCACCTCGCCTCAACCGGCAGGATATTACGACGGTATCATTTTTCACAGGTGAGGCGCCAGGTTCCGCCCGCACCTCGTGCCCATTGATAGCTCGCGCTGCCCTTCGTTCCACTCAGAGTCGTCCCCAATTTCCTCGTGCAGACGGGAGACAAGACGGGTACAGGTGCTGGTGGAGAGTCGTTTTATGGTGGTACGTGACCGGATGTTGAACTTGGTATTACATGCGTTTAATACCCGCCACCGCCGCCCTCCACAGAACCGTTTGAAGATGAGTTCCACCCCCGGCTGCGGTATGTGCATCGCGGGCTCGTGGCGATGGCGAACAATGGGACGAAGAACTCTAACGACTCGCAGTTCTTCATTACGCTTGGTGCGTTGTTGTTTTTTTCTCCGCATTACGTATACTCCCCTTGTTTTCTGAACTCTCGTGGATCAGATCGAGCGGATGAATTACAGGGAAAGCACACGCTGTTCGGGAGGGTCATAGGTGATACGCTGTACAGTACGCCCCATGATTTCCTTGCCCATGAGTTCAATCATTGATATATTCCCATCAAGATGTGTTGAAGATCGGGGAAATGGGTGCGTGTGCGTGTTACTTTGCTGGAAGCATCCGAACAAACAGACATCAGAACTCAGCGAGAATGAAAGACCATTATAGTATGTATCCCTAATTACCCCAGTTTGGCGCGGCTCAAGCCGACACCATCTAGCCCACCCAAGATTAAATCCGTTTCCGTCGTGGACAACCCCTTCCCAGATATAGTACCACGCATCACAGCCGCTGAAAAGCGTGCACAGCAACGTGCCCGTGAAGCCGCGCAGCGTGAACGGGAAGATGCCGAGCGACGGAGAGGTGCCAAGAAGTCAGTGCGAACATCCCTATTTTTTTGCAAAAAAAAAGTGATCGGCGGAACCACTTGTTCTGGAACAGGAACGTCAAATTACTGAGCTTTGGGGATGACGACGACGGTGATGTGGAGGGCGAGGATCAGGAAACCTTCGTGCTAAAGAAGAAAGACATTGCACGCCCTGATTGTGCGTGGTGTGTGCCGCTCGGTAATGAAGGACATTTCTTGAGCAATTTGATTCGCAGTGATCGATGACCCGCGGGTCCTGCCAATACCAATGCCCGATATCATAAAACCACTCTCAGCCAAGAAGTCCAGGAGGCTTAGTGCGGACAGCATGCCAACGTCAGCGCCACCAAAGGTGTGTTCTGATTTATCGTCCGTATGCAGTAGCGAGGTTGACAGGGGAAAAAATGTACAGCAGGACAAGGAGGCGAAAGATGTAGATATATCCAAGATCAGAGAAAAGCATGCGCAAGAAAAGACATCGACCAGGTAACACACAATTTTCAAGGAAACATGTTAGGAGTACGCTGACCCCTACCGTCCTCAGCGATGCACGTCGTTCCGAGATAGAAAAGATGGAGGCTGAGATACGGAAGCTTACTCGACGACGCGAAAGCGGCGAGAACAGCGATGACGAAGCAGAGAAGAAGAAGGCTAAAACGCAGAAATCGTACTTGGCAGAGGAACTTGCAAAGTATTCGAAGGGTCGGGGGCTACAGAAGAAGGGCAAGGGACGGAAGGACGAAGGGGACGTGCTTGCGACCTTGAATAAATTTAGGGGCCTGCTGCAAGCCTCTTCGTCATCTATTGGAGGCGTACTTGAAGGAGAAGACGAATTTGATGGGAACAACGGCGGAGATGATGAAGGAGAGACGAAGCCTGAAAGGGAAGACGAGGGCATGGAGGTAGACGATGATCGAGGGTTCATGAACCATGCTCTCCATTTCCCCAAGGACGATGGGGAAGAGACGAGGAAGGCAGAACGGGACTATGAAGTCATTGATCCAAGACAACGGAGTGCGAGGGCACGGGAGGAAGAAAGAGAAAGAAAACGAGCAACGAGGGGGAGGGGGGGATCTCATGGTCGTCCAAGACGGTAGTTTGTTTTCTCTTTGAATCAGTTATCCAACATTCTACTGTTAGACGAACTAAGGTGATCATTCTCAAGTGACTTATCATTTACGTTTAGTCCAAACCATGCATGTTTTTGCTACATTTGTCTGATCCCATTGTGGTGTTCTGCCGCAGTTTGTGCGGTACCGAAAACGCCAACAATGCTTCCGGCGGGGACATAATTTATCGACAGAATCACTCGACAGAATTTTCATGAACAGTAAACAAATTCGTAATCGTATCCAACTCATGAAAAAAGGCATTGTCAGCGCAGGCGCTCCAGCAGACGATGCAGGCTTCAGGATGGCAGCGCTTTTGTTGGCCTAGCGCTACTATTTCCTCCGAACGATGGTGACTGACATTTATGTAAATGTGACGATCTTTTTTTCGGGAGTAAAGACATCAGAATTAAGAAGATAGGGGGCAAGCGCTGCAGTACTTGCAGTGCGGGAAGTAGGTGATTCTTTCATGAGATCAAGGGCTTGCGTTCATTTGACTTTGTTCCACTGGCGACGGCCTCGCTCTCGCCATGCTGCTTCCGAACTTTGGTCGCACAGCTAATGCGTTGGTTTGCAATCGCCAAATGCCACGCCGACGCGATAAGGAAAATAATCGGCTTGCTCCATGCTGTCGCCCATTGGCACAGCTTACTCCTCAGATAAAAATCATATCGTAATGGGTATCGTTACACCATCTTTATGGCATCCCGGAAACGAACCAAGTGTCCGCTCTGGAGAATAAATCAAACCGACGGCGGGATTTATATTCGCGTGTTGCAGTTTGATCCAGTGATTTTCATGAGGAGAACATCCCTGTAGTGTCAATCACAGCTTCCCTCCGCGGCATACTGGGGGGATCGCTAAGGCCGGTTTTGCTTGCGATAATTAGCCTATGTCAACAATCGAATGGAAGTTGCTTATCTTGCAGCGTTCGCTATTTCCGTCACGGCGGCGGGGTTGGGTTGAAGTTCGTGGAGTAAGAAGACATCAAGAAAAAAAAGTGGACTAGATGGCCAGCCAACGATATCGTTGGTGAAGATCACAGCGTTCATTAATGATTGATCACCGACCGAATGTCTCTATCGTAATTGGTAGTGTTCTGCTAAAGCAGGTGCACCACCGGATCTCGGTACCTGGTTTAGTGTCAATTGTGCTCTCAAGGCATGGTGGTGGCTAAACACTAACCCGACAGACGTCATTCGGTCACTGACTAAGGAATGAATGGTTGTCCGGAAAGAGACAACGGATATTCGAACACAGTGAGGCGCGACACGTTGCGACTGGGTAGATTTAGCAGAGCGTAACTGTCGTCAGAACGCCGGTTACGCCCACCCTCTTTATAGTCGTAGAAAAAAAGTTTGCTCCTGCATTACTACGTTGAACGCGGTGGTAAGCGAGAGCGGGACAACTCTTGGATACCGGTACTCACGGCCACACTAACCAGTTTGTGGATGACCCCTCAGCGCACTGACCCCTCCCGACCCTCGTCACGCTGCACGGCCCCGAAATGATATCAACCCAGATTTATCTCTGTCCGTGGCAGAAAACGAAGGGCACTTGTAGTGGGATCACCCCCACGTGTCCAACGACGCTGATTTCCTTCGACGAGCACTACATAGTGAGCTGTTCGGATGAGGTGAATTGTATGAAGGCGGACGACAACATTGAGGGCATATTCAACTTGGTACGGCCACCTTGACACCGTTTTTAAATGTTTTCCAAGTGAATACGAGGGCAGGTAGGGCAGCGAATTGAAAAATACTTCGAGGTCGTCGACCTCCAAGAAAAAAAAATCGAGCACGAGGAGTTTAAAAGTGGAGTTCAGCACACCGCACCGCAGACTTGGTCTCGGCCAGGCAGGCGCTAAAATCCGAAATTCCAACTAGAAACTTGAAGGACCTTCCTGGCACCACGAAACCCCACCGGAACCCGGTGGCATCCCCCTCTTGTTCAGAGACGTTGGCCCGTATAATCAACAGATCTTACGGGCGGTCATATCGACACGCTCGCAAAAATCGATAAACGGTTCGGGGCATGTTACACAAAAGAAGACGATCACCCACCGTTGAAGCTCCCAATCGTTCCTCGTGGTCACAAGGCGAGGTGAAGATGCACGTTCAGCAAAATGACCATCGATTCGAATGGGAACGGTTCAATTGCATCGATGGAGCCGTTGTGAGTGCGTTCTCCAAATTGTTCCCTTTACCGATTTAAGCTAGATGCACTAGCCGCTGATCATCGCTCTTACAGATTGAGCCAGTCTGCCACGCCTAGAGTTTTCGATAAGAAAGGTTTCCCAAAACCTACTTTCCTCGAACATCAAATACCGTAGACGATAACTTACGAGGCACTCAGGCTATAAGGAACTATATGGAACCTGGTGCCAGACAGAAGTCAATACACGAATCTGTGGTGACCAAGATAACTCGCACCCAAGTAGCCCGCGGCCGCCCCAGCTCTTCCGAGAGGTGACTTTCCGTGAATCTTTTTTTCGTGAACATCTATTTCAGCACGCCAACACTCGATAATCGTCGTAGACTTGGTTAGACGATGCCGGTCGTAACGCAATGTGTCGATACTGCAACGTCTATGGTATGTCTATTAGGTGGAGCGAGTCCGGTTTGCATGCCTGGAACCGACCCATTGATAACCACATTGTCCAGTCTAGATCACCGCTCGGTATTGACTTGAACTTCGCAGTCCCTGATTGTGAGTCATCTGTAATTTTGGGTCAAAACTGAGCAACACGTGAATTGGGTATGGGGAGTGGAAGGACTATCTGAACTACTGATGGCAGGTAGAACCCAGTGTGACTCATCTAATCTTTTTTTTTTTTTTTTTTTTGGACTTAGATGAATTTGGCGTTCAGTTTTGCCATGAGTCTTCGACTTGCGTGGCCTTTTTTGGGTGATGTGCGTTGTCCAATGGAAGCCTGCAGCGTATCCACAAGAGACGCCTAGTAGCTCGACCGGTAATTTCGGACGTCGCAAATATTGCAACGATGGTGGTAGACTTTAGCTTTGTTCGCAAAAAGACAAGGTTTGCCAAAGTTCCAGCAAGATACAGGCATCAATATGGCAATAGCCACCCGACCCACACTTCCGCTGACACCACCCTCCATTTCTCAATCAATTAAATCCTTGTCCCTCGTACAACGCATCGGAAGAAAACCTAGCCCACGTAAGATCCTTACCGATGATGCCTTTGCCAAAAGCTCAACTGCGGATGTGCAACCTAGACGCACTGACATACGACATTCGTACTGCTGCCACGACTTCAACAAATTAATATGAACCCGGATCCCCGAGCGTCACGCCTTTCCCGTTAGCAGGGTTGTTCCTCGAACATGTAAGCTCGTATAGGCCACGCCTGTTTTCACCTTATAAACCATGCGATCGAGTTCGACATGTTCCCAGCACACCTCGTTCAGTAGCCCGAAGAGAAAGCCCCTTGTACCATCCACTATGAACAACCCGGATGACCGTGATCAAGAGTGGTTTAATGAGGTATGGTACTTTTCTTCTCTCTTGGTATCGGCTCGACTCATCCCACCGTGACTCTAAGCGCACGATTGAATATAACGAAGATTTTGTCCACGACTCGGAGGACCAAGTTCAGCGGGTAGATCATGGGATACACTCCAACGACCCGAACCTAAATAATCCAGATTGGCCCCTCGAAGTTTGTTTGGTTTCCTCTTCTTGAGTCTGGCTCGGCTTGACAACTTTCAAGGCCATTCTCGACTTTAACCAGATTCTTATTGACGAATGCCTGGTCATCTGTCAGTGGATAGAGCACGGAAAGTGCAACGAACCACTGAAGGGCAAAGACCTCAAGACCCATCTTCACACTACACATTCTATTGCGTCAGAGTGGGAATCATATCCATGCCGTTGGGAAGGATGCCACAAGGCGGCAATGAAGAAGTCAAGCCTGGAAAGACATGTCGAAGAACAGCATATCCCCGTGAGATGGGCATGCCCGGGTCGTGACTGTGGCGAGACCTTCTCTAGGAGATGCACCTTGCGAGATCATGTTCTGCGATCCCCTGGACATGATGGATAAATTCCCTTTCCTATACAGCTACCGGCGAGCGATAGGCTAATCCTCATACATTCCAGGTTATTAACCTTTGGTTTTCACGGCCGCAGCGAGCACCCAAAGGAATGCTCTAGACTACGGCTCTTGCTATGATTTATGCTTCCCTTTTCCGTTGGCTTCCTCTATACTCTCTACGGTCTCCCGACATAGCACCGGAAGTAATGTCATTCGCGCTCTGAATGATAACGTATTTGTGACGTTGTACGTTGTGGCTTAGGTATGAATCACGTCCATTTGATCTGAAAACTTGTTCTCGAAAGCAAATGCGACTCATGAGATTCACTTCAGTTCATTTTTTGCACCTCCCGAATATAAGATGCGCGCCCGTGGAGGCATTTGGTGCTGCTGGCTGCATTCTGAGTCGAGTCATGCCTAGTGCGGGTTCGCTAGCTAACGATGCGGCTCCGAACTGGGACCATTTTTTCCACGGTGTGGCATCCTCTGATCAACCCGCCCTTGGCATCTACCATCCAGTTTCAAACAATATCTTTGGCTGAGATCATGCCAAATTTATAGGTTCATCTTTGATTCGTGCGTTTTCCATGCGGACTTTATGCCATACGTGCAGGAGTGTCACGCTTGCGTCCGAATAAGGCGGCGCTCCACGCCTCGTGGCATTGGCCGTTGGCAAGCCAAGGGTTGAAAACGTTCAGGCAATGGCAAACGGAACGTTTTTCCCTCATTCTCTCACCTATAATCCATGCACTTTGTTAGCTTTGCCTTCCAATTCCAGGTGATGTCGTTAATCTCAACTGCAAGCCTGCCTTAATGTTCTTGCGATTGGACAGATCACGCCGCAATATGGCTATTTTCAATCAGCTGGAACAGAAGTTGGTGACAGATCGTGGCGACGTGGGTCAAAGATCGTGCACGTCGTGGCCAACCTCCATAGTTTGTACAGCATCTTCGGGAGCGTAATATGGTCGAAGGTTCTAAACAATGCGAAGTGTACCCACAAGATGTCTTCGATCGCCTTCCTTGAGTGTTTGCTAAAAATCCTTAGTGAGCCTTCAACGTACTTATTATTTAATGTAATTTTGGTTTTTGCAAGGGTTACCGTTGCAGCACCTGGTCTGATAACTTTTCATTTGACCAGCAGATAGATCTTTCTGAACAACACCATATAATATGCCCTGGTAAATTGCGGGGAACTCTTTTCACTTTAAAAGTATTGACACCTTCTGTTGCTAGATGTTTCCTGTCCTTCAGGTTTTTATAACCAGGTGAACCTGGAGAACTCGGGTTCGAAAAGGGTGACATCATCAAGGTCGTAGACCGTGGCTACAAAGATGAGTGTCGCGGCCAGCTGAAAGGAAGAACCGGGATATTCCCGATAAACTATGTTATCAGTGTTCTCGGTTGCTGTGGTGACAGACGGTCCAGCGTATGGCTTATCGCTCACAACCCCCGGTTCCCAAGGGACTTTTCAGCCCCATGGTTCTCTACAACCATCCTAACTTCCAGCTGCCTCTCCCACGTCGCAACATCAGGGGTCGTATGAGCACCAGAGTGGTTCTCATGGTGGCCAGCAGCTCCCTCCCACGCAGACCCGTCTACTCAACCCGGTGCGCAGTCTCCAGACCTGCGCATGGAGGAGGCCTGGAAGTGCAAGCGAAGATGTTCCATCATCAATGCAGCAACGGTTTTTGGAGGTGGCTGTTGGCGCTGGTGCTGGAGTACAGCGACACACGTACGCTCTCGGTGGATGTGCTCTGTCTTAGATGAAGTAGATATTGCTCATTTCAGACGTCCCCTGTGACAAAGTGGTACTAGAAATTGCACCGTGAATCACAGTGTATGGGTTTTGAAAATGGATTGTCGTAGAACCACGCTATCGGGACGCCCCGGGTGCGCATTGGACAAATTGAAACAAGGGGGCGGGGCATATGGGCGCGCAGTTTCGAGGCTGAGAAAGGTCTCATCAAGCTATGTACCGGCACTACCCCGAAGTCCCCAGGCTTCCGACGGAGCTGTGTAGGTAACTTCCGACTGTAACACTCAAAGGGAGTAGAACCCCTCCGGGCGGTTGGTTTCGTATAAATGGGAGAAGTCGGGTGGGGGTGGAAGGTGGCTTCTTATCAGCAAGGAGGCTTCTTATCAGCAAAAGCAATCGTCACGAGGGACCATCCCACGACGGGTCAGCCTGGCTTCAGAGCTCCTTTCGTACCTGCGCTCCTTCGTTACCTGGAAATGGTAGCGCGGGAGCTTCCGACGAGTATGGCGAGGCTGACTTAGAGATCAGACGAGAGAGAGGCGGGGGGCAGAGCGTGCGGTAGAACTCTGCCCCCTTTGTTGCTGGGTCTTTTATAATCTACTACTCTATTGCTATGTAATCAATATAGACGGATGACTGATATTCTCCTCGAGGAGCTTGCATCAATTCTCGGGTCACGTGGGTCACGTGCAGCTTGTCCGCTGCTCGTCCTAATGGACGCTTAACACATGCGATACCACCGCGGAACTAGCCGCAGTGTGGCACTGTGGGTCCAGTATGCCGGCTTTCGATAAGCAACACTGACTGGCAATTTGTGACTTGAAATGGCTACACCAACTCATGGACGTATTATTATCAACACCACCGTTGGTGAAATCGGCATTGAGTCATGGTGAGAGGCTCTATGTAAGACATATTTGCCCTCATATCGATACGCGCTGTACTCCAAGGAAACGCCCGAAGCATGCCGGGACTTTATAGTCATCGCGCTCGAAGGTTCTGCAGCAGCGTGTTCGCACCCCGACCCGCAGTTCACCTCGCCTCAACCAGCAGGATGTTACGACGGTATCATTTTCACAGCTGAGAAGTCCTAGTCAGGTTTCGCCCGCACCTTGTGCCAATTGATGGCAGCTCGCTCTGCCGTTCGCGTTCCACTCAGAGTCGTCCCAGCTTTCTTCGTGCAGACAGGGGACAAGACGGGTGCAGGTGCTGGTGGAGAATCGTTTTATGGTGGTACGTGGCCGGTTGTTAAATTTCAATCTGCGTTTGAAGATGAGATCCACCCATGGCTGCGGTTTGCGCATCGCGGACTCGTAGCGATGGCGAACAGTGGGACGAAGAACTCACTTTGCTGGAAGCATCCGAACAAACAGGCATATCAGAACTCGACCAGAATATTGAAAGACAAATGTATCCCTCTTTACCACTTGTTTGCTCTTTTTGTTGGCAGTTTGGCACGGCTGAAGCCGAAACCATCTAGCCCACCAAGATTGAATCCGTTTCCATTGTGGACAACCCATTCTCAGATATAATACCACGCATCAGAGCCGTGGAGCCACGCAGCATGAACGGGAAGATGGCGAGCGACGGAGAGGTGCCAAGAAGTCAGTGCAAACATCCCTATTGTTAGCGCAAGTGATCGACGGGACAACTTGTTTTGAAACAATAATATCAAATTATTGAGCTTTGGGGATGACGATGACGGCGGTGCAGAGGGCGAAGATCGAACAGGAACGTCAAATTATCGAGCTTTGGGGATGACGACGACGGTGATGTGGAGCGCCAGGATCAGGAAGCCTTCTTGCTGAAGAAGAAAGACATTGCACACCCTGATTGTGCGTGATGTGTGCCGCTCGGTAATGAAGGACGTTTCTTGAGCTACGTTTGTTTCGCAGTGATCGACAACCCGCGGGCCTTGCAATACCGATGTCCGATATCATAAAATCACTCTGAGCCAAAAAGCCCGAAGGAGAAAAACGGAGGCTTATTAGTGCGCACAGCAAATGTCAGTACCAAAAAAAGTGCTCCGATTTCATGAAGCCAATTCTACACAACGCCGCTTAACTTCCAATTTGTAAGGAAACACTTACACTCGGAGGCATTAGCAAAGTGCACATTAGGAGTGCGCTGACCCACCTGTCCACCGTCCGCAGCGATGCACGTCGTTCCGGATACGGAGACGAAGAAGGCTAAAACGCAGAATTCGTACCTGGCAGAGGATTCTAAGGGTCGGGGGCTGAACCAAAAGGGTAAGGGACGGAAGGACGAAGGGGACGTGCTTGCAACCTCGAATTCAGGGGCATGCTGCAAGCCTCGTCGTCTATGGGGGCGTAGTAGAGGGGGCAGACGAGGGCATGGAGGTGGACAATGATTGTTCAAGACGGTAGTAGTTTGTTTTTTCTTCGAACCACCCACTGCGTTGATCTCGGAGGCTTGCGCGACACCGAACCCGCCTCGGGGGGATATTTGCTATTTTACCAACAGTTTGCCATGGATACTCCATGGACGTTTGAACTGTAAACCAATTCATAATTCCTCAGTCCACTGCATAAAAAAATGCCATCTAGATGATACGGCGCTGGCGCTCCAACAGACGATGCAGGTCTCAGGATGGCAGCGCTTCCGTTGGCCTGCGGCTACTGACGTTAAAGATCCCAGAATAAATAAATAAATAACATACGGCCGACTGCGCGCAGAGCCCGCTACGATTACGATGATCGTAGCCCAGAACCACGTGCCATAATTTATCACAGCGAAACCCGCACCCGCACCCGCGGCACTGGACCTGATTGGGGATGAGGGTCACTAGCAGAGAAGGCGGGCGTGGGCAGGCATGGGTGCGTGGGTGTGCGGGCATGTCTGTGCGGCCGCTAGCCTCTGTTTGACAATGAAGTACACGACAGAGGAGTGTAAGGAAAGAGCAAAGCAATGACGGGCAGCGACCGTCGTGCGCTCTCGGCGGAACGAGAGCGCATGGCAGTCGCCACGCGCCATGCTCAATGCGGCATCCGGGCACCTCGTGAATGATGGCAACAGCACGAGGGCGACGGCGTCCACGCGCATAACAAACAAGCGGGAGTGGGCAACGGCAACGGTGAGGGCAAGTGGTGAGGTGGCGAGGGCATGGGTGGGCATGCAGGCGACTGCGAGGGCAAACGAGGGTGTGTCACGAACGAGGGCAAGGGCAGAAGAATGGCGAGGCGATGGCGTACGGCACTATCATATCCTCTTGGTCGAACGAGAGTATGGGGCGGTCATTTGTCAACGCTCGAACAGTCGCCCGACATTTTCCGATTCAGTCGAGTCCAATCGTGAAATTGACGCCATAGTCATGGCGAGCGGAAAGGACTGGACAAACGTCCGTGGTCGCTCCTTCATAGGGATCAGAAAGTCGTGCAAACGACGCTGGATGAGCGAGCGTGTTAGACACAGTTTCCGAATACGCCTGCGCACGCACGCTCGTCAATTACGGCTATCGCACTGAGAAACAACGAACCTTCGACCGTATCCATTGTTCGACGGGAGAAAGTGGGTGAAACGCTGCCCCTAAACCATTACTTACGGACGATCCGAATCGCGAAAAGCATGAGCGAAAACAGAAATTTGGAAAAGCCCTGCAGTACTTGCAGTACATGAAGTGGGTCCTAGACTGGTTCAGGCCTTTGTTCATTTGATCTTGCTTTACAGGCGACTGCCTCGCTCTTGCCATGCTGCTTTCGGAACTTCGGTTGCACAGCCAATGCGTTGATTTGTAATCGCCGAATGCCACGTGACGTCAACACGATAAAGGCAATAATTGGCTTGCTCCATGATGTCGCTCCTCGGTATGCGCACCTGCTGCTCCGATAAGAATCGTGCCACAATGGTATCATTCTAGCATCCTAGAAACGAACCAAGTCGCCCATTCTGGAAAAACAGATCGAACCCACGGAAGTGGGTGTTGCGTGTTGCAGTTCGATCCAATGATTTCCATGAGCAGAAAATCCCTCTGGGGTGTCAATCATAGCTTCACTCCGCGGCGTGCTGGAGAAGATCTCTGAGGCCGGTTTCGCTTGTGATAACTGGGCTACATTAACGGTCCAATAGAAGTCGATTATCCTGTTGTGTGCTCTTCGTATATCCGTCACAGTAGCGGGGTTGGGTTAAAGTTCACGGAGTTGGAGGACCTGGAGAGCAAAAAAAGTGGACACAAATGGCCAGCCAACGACATCGTTGGCGAAGATCACGGCGTTCATTGGCCACCGACCGCGTGTGCCTATCGTAGGTGGTAGCGTTTTGCCCGGCGCGCCACCGAACCTCGGTACCTGGTCTACTGTTGGTAATTGTGCTCTCAAGGCATGACGCTGGCTAAACACTAACCTTACGACTAAGGCATGCATGGTTGTCCGGAAGAGACAATGGGGTCTTCGAGAACAGTACAGCACGACACGTTGCGAGCGGGAAGACTTCGCAAAGCGTAGCAGTTGTTCGAACACCCACTACACTTGATTGTCACGAAAAAAAGTTCGTTCCCGCATGACTACGAATGCGGTGGTAAGCAGGAAGAACGGCACAACTCTTCTATACCGGTAAGTACTCACGGCCACAATGACCAGTTCGTCGATGACCCCTCAGCGCACTGACCCCTCCCGGCCCTTGGGGATCATCCCCACGTGTCCAATGATGCTGGTCTCCTTTGATGAATGAGCGGTTCGGATGAGGTGAATTGTCTGAAGGCGGGCGACAACGTTGAGGGCATCTTCAACTTGGCGCACCATTGGAACCATTTTGAAGTCCAAGGGGATAGGGTAGCGAATTAAAAAATACTTCAAGGCCATCGACCGTTCCAGGAAAAAAAAGAATCGAGAACGAGGAGTTTGAAAGTGGAGTTCAGGTTCCACACCACAGACGTGGTCTATCCGAATTTCCGACCAGAAACTTGAAAGTCTTCCCTGGCCCCGTGAAACACCGAATTTAGGTGGCATCTCCTTCAGAGATGTTGGCCCACGACCAACAAATTTTACGGCGGTCATGTCGACACGCTCGCAAACCTCGATAAACGATTCGGGGCATGTTACACAAAATAAAAGGATCACCGACCGTTCAAGTTCCTAACCGTTCTTCGCGGTCAAGATGAGGTGAACAGGTGCGCGTTCAGCAAAATCTCCATCAATTCGAATGGGAACGGTTCAATTGCATCGATGGAAACGTCGTGAGTGCATTTTTGTTGCTTTTACCGATTTAAGCTAGATGCACTGGTCACTGATCCCTCTTACAGACTAAGGCAGTCTGCCACACCTAGGGTCTTCGATAAGAAAAGTCTTACCCTACTTTCCTCGCACATCAACTACCGTAGACGATAACTTTCGATGCACTATAAGGAACTATATAGCACCTGGTGACAAAAGTCAATACTCGAATGTGCGGTGACCGAGATAACTCGCACCCAAGTAGCCACCCAAGTAGCTTGCGGCAGCCTCAGCTCTTCCTAGGCGTGACTTTTCGTGTATTGATGGGAATATTGATTTTAGCAGGCCAACACGCGATAATCGTCGTAGACTCGGCTAGACGATGGCTTCGTAACGCAAATGCGTCCACACTGGGACGTCTGTAACATGTCTATTAGGTAGAGCGAGTCCGGTTTACATGCATGGAACCAACCTATTGATAAACACATTGTCCAATCTAGATCACCGCTCGGTTTTGACTTGCAATTCGCAGTCCCCTGGTGTGAGTCGTCTGGAATTTTGGGTCAAAGCCGAGCAAAATATGGATGGGATATGGGGAATGGAAGGTCCATCTGAACTACTGACAGGTAGCGCCTAGTGCAAACGCTCAATCTAATATTTTGAATTAGATGAATTCAACGTTCAACATTGCCATGAACCTTCGACTTGCGTGGCCTTTGTTGGGTGGTTTGCGTTGCCATGCCCGTCCAATGAACCGGTTTGGAAGCCTGCAGAGTTGCTCTGCCGGTGGTTTTGAACGTCGCAAAGGTTGCGACGATGGTGGTAAACTTTAGCTTTGCTCGCAAGAGACAAGGTTTGCCGAAGTACCAGCCACCCGCCCCACTCGCCCCACCCGCCCCACTTCCGCTGACATCATCCTCCATTTCTCAATCATTTAAAGAGTCCTTGTTCCTTGTTCAAGAAAACGTAGCCCGTGCAAGATATTCAATGGCCAGAAGCTCAGCTGCGGAAGTGCAATCTAAGCACTCCGACCTACGACATTCGTACTGCTGCCACGACCCCAACAAATTAATGTGAACCTGGTTCCACCAGCGTCGCGCCTTTCCTATTGGCAGGGATCTTCTTCGAACATGTAAGCTCGTATAGGCCACGCATGTCTTCACCTTATAAAACATTCGATCGAGTTCGACATGTTCCCAGCACACCTCGTTCAGTCCGAAGAGAAAGCACCTCGTACCATTCACCATGAATAACCCAGGTGTCCGTGATCAAGATTGGCTTAATGAGGTATTGTTACCCTTATTTTCTCTTGGTATCGGCTCGATTCAACCCACCGTGCCTCCAAGCGCCTGACAGAATATCACGAGAGTTTTGTTCACGAGGACCACGTTCAGCGAGTAGATCTTGGAATACTCTCCAACGACCTATACAACCAAGACTGGCCTCTCGAAGTGTGTTTTCTTTTCCTTTTCTTCAGTCAGGCTCGGCTTGACAACTGTCAAGGCCATTCTCGACTTTAACCAGATTCTTTTTGACGAATACCCGGTCATCTGTCAGTGGATAGAGCACGAGAAGTGCAACGAGCCACTGAAGGGCAAAGACCTCAAGACCCATCTTCACACTACACATTCTATCGAGTCTGAGTGGGAATCATATACATGCCGTTGGGAAGGATGCCACAAGCCGGCAATGAAGAAGTCAAGCCTGGAAAGACATGTTGAAGAGCAGCATATCCCCGTGAGATGGGCATGCCCGGGTCGTGACTGTGGCGAGACCTTCTCTAGGAGATGCACCTTGCGAGACCATGTTCTGCGATCCCCTGGACATGATGGATAGAATTCCTCTCCTATACAGCTACCGGCGAGCGATAGGCTGATTCTCACAGATTCCAGGTTATATCAAACTTTGGTTTTCACGGTCGCATAGAACACTCAGAGGAACGCTCTAGACTACGGCTCTTGGCATGATCTATGCATCCTTTTTCCCCCTGGGCTTTCTCTGTACCCTCTGTGGTCTCCCCGACATCTCACCGGAAACAATATCATTGGCGCTATGAATGATAACATATTTGTGACTTTGTACGTTGTGGCTTAGGTTACAGGTATGATATATGAACCATGTCCATTTGATCGGGAAACTTGTCCTCGAAAGCAAACGCAGCTCATGAGGTTCACCTCAATTGATTCTTTCATCCTCCCGAATATAAGATGCACATCAGTGGAGGCATTTTGGGATGCTTAGCAGCTGCATTCATGCTCAGTCGAGGTTCGAACTTCGCTAGCTACGTAGTAATAATGCGGCTCCGGGCTGAGCGCTGCGCGCTGAGCTGGATATGAATTCTCCACTGCAACCATTTTTTCCACGGCGTGACCTCCTTCTGATTCACCCACCCTTGGCCCATCTACCATCCAATCTCAAACGATCTTTGGCGGAGATCATGCGAAGTTTGTAGGTTCTTCTTTGATTCGTGCGTTTTCCTTGCGAACTTTATGCCATACATGCAGAGCATCACGCTTGCGCCCGATTAAGGTGGCGCAGGCAATGGCAAACGGAACGTGTTTCGAGCCAAGAAGAACGTTTTTCCCTCATTCTCTCACTTATCCATGCACTTTCTTTTAGCCTTGCCTTCCAATTATAGGTGCTGCCGTTGATCTTAACTGCAAGCCTGCCCATGTTTATGTGATAGAATGGCTTGTTGGCAAGCTGGGAACAGATCACGCCGCAATAAGGTTCGGTCGGTGCCATAACATGGTCCCGCTCGAAGTGAACAATGATTTCAAAAAGGTACGATGTCGTCGATATCTGTGCTGTAGCACTCTGAGCGCAATTCCCCACATCTAAATAATGCTAAGTGTGGTCCACGATCAAGATGTCTTCCATTGCCTTCCTTCAAGTGGTCGCTGAAGATCCTTAGTGGGTCTTTAACGTACTTATTATCTAATGGAATATTGGTTTTTACAAGGGTCACTGTTGCAGCACCTGGTCTGATAAATTTTCATTTGACCAGCAGATAGATCTTTCTGAACAACATTAATGCCCTGGTAAATTGCGAGATCCTCTTTTCGCTTGGAAAGTATTGACAAGTTCTAGTGCTAGATGTTTCCTGTCCTTCACGGATTCCTCCGTTTGTTCAGTATGCACGGATTCGAGTCTGTTCCGACTACATATAGTTATCCTGCTTCCACACCTGGATATGTAGCCTCCCCAGCAACAATCACCTTATGGTTACGCTGCTCGACCTGGCTACCCCAAGAGTTTGTTCCCACACCCACAAGTTGAACCCGGGTATGTTGCTGGACAACGACACATAGCTGGAGGTCCTCGATCATACGATGGATCTGTCCCACAACCTGCATGATCTTCTTATCCCGAGCAACAAGCTTATCCACGTTCACAAACTCAGCCTCAGCCACAGTCGCAACCTCAGCCACAGTCGCAACCTCAGCCACAGTCGCAACCTCAGCCACAGTCGCAACCTCAGCCACAGTCGCAACCTCAAGTCTAACTGCAACCCCAGGTTCATCAGCAGCAATCATACCTGCAACCGAGGTTACACAGTCGGCCCTGCCTCAGACACCGGACTCGGAACAATTCGGTCCATCATACGTGTAATCCTCCGACTACTTACGCGGATCCAAACGTCCAAGCATAGGCACAATACTACGCCAAAGGAGGCAAAGACCCTGCGGGAGCTGTGTATTTCGTCTAGGTTCCTGGGGTGACAGACGTCTTATCGCAAGCAGGCCAAATCGCTCGATCTCGTGGCCAGTTTCTCTCGCCAACCCAAACCACTTCACAAACCCAAGGAAGGTTTCAGCCCCATGGTTCCATTCAACCATCCAACCTTCCATCTGCCTCTCCCACATCGCAACATCAGGGGTCGTATGAGTACCACTCCTCTGCCGGGACCGGGACCTGTGTATGGAGGAGGACCTGGAAAGGCTGGAAGTGCAAGCGAACATGTTCCAATCTACGGACAAAAACAAGGATATGATGGGGTTGGAGCGTTGCAGCAACAGTTTCTGGATATGGCTGTTGGAGCCGGGGCTGGAGTACAGCCTGAGCAACACACGTACGCCGGTCTCAGTGGATATGCTCTGTTTTTAGATCCAGAAATTGCACCCATCGTAGAAATCGAACCACACTATAAGTAGTCTCTTGACATATAGGTTATGATATTGACTCAGCCTCATCGGCCGGCAGAAATACAACAATCTGTGCACACAGTTCGGCATCACGCTGAGCAGCCTCGGTAGCTGTTACTGCCTTCAGGGAGTTGGACGCTGAGCGCTGAGCCGTCGGCTCAACGTTTTCCCTTTACGTCTGACGTTCCTTCATATGTGAAGCCAATTGGCAATCCTACACCAACGTCGCTTAACTTCCAATTGAGCCGCGAGAACAGCAACTTATGACGCATTCTCGGGATGCGCGTATTGGACGAACAAGGGGGCGAGATGGGCGTGTAGTTTCGAGCTGCGAAAGCTCTCGTCAGGAGGCTACCGCTACCCCGACCGTCGCCCTTACGACGGCCCGGGAGCCGTGTACTAGTAGGTAACTTCTGACTGTAATGGCACTCAGAGGGAGTAGAACACTCCAAGCGGTTGGTGTCGTATAAATGGGAGAAGGCGGGTAGGGATGCTTCTTATCAGCAAAAGCAATCGTCACGATGACGATTCCACTGGCACGGGCCAGCCGGGCTTTCTGAATCGAGCTCCTTTCGCGCCTGCGCTTCTTCGTTGCCATGCCGGTACCACTACGGAACTAGCCGTGGTGGCTCTTCATTCCCCCGCCATACACAGATGCGGCTTCCGATAAGCAACACTGACTTGAAATGGCTTAGTGACTCATGGACGTGTTATAATCTATTCTCAACACCACCTTTGGTGAGATCGAGTTATAGTAAGAGGCTCTATGTAAGACATATTTGCTCTCATATCCCGCACCTTGTACCAATTGACAGCTCGCGCTGCCGTTCGCGTTCCACTCAGAGTCATCCCCGGTTTCCTCGTGCAGACGGGTGACAAGACGGGTACAGGTGCTGGTGGAGAATCGTTTTATAGTGGTACGTGGCCGGATGTTGAACTTCAATCTGCGTTTGAAGATGAGATCCATCCCTGACTGTGGTTTCCGCATCGCGGGCTCATAGCGATGGCGAACAGTGGGCCGAAGAATTCTAGTGACTCGCAGTTCCTCATCACGGCCGGTGCGTTGCCTTTTTCTCTGGTAACGTTCACTCCCCTTTTGTGAGTTCTCGTGGCAGGATGAACTACAGGGCAAGCATACGCTGTACTAATCTCATGATTTCCTTGTCCATGAGTTCAACCATTGATGTAATTCCATGAAGATGTGTTGGAGATCGGGAAAATGGGTGCGTGTTCGTTGTTGTTTGCTGTAAGCATCTGAACAAACAGGCATATCTGAACTCCGCGAGCATGAAAGATTCGTTACAGTATGTATCCCTCTTTACCACCCGTTTGCTCTTCTTGTCGGCATTTTGGCGTGACTGAAGCCGACACCATCTAGCCCACCGAAGATCGAATCCGTTTCCATCGTGGATAAAACATTCCCATATATGCCACGCAGATTGATCCCTATTTTTAGCGCATGTGATCGACGGAACAACTCGTTTCGAAATAGGAACATCAAATTATTGAGCTTTGGGGATGATGCTGACGGCGGTGTGGAGGGCGAAGATCAGGAATCTGTCGTGCTGAAAAAGAAAGACATTACACACCCTGATTGTGCGTGATGTGTGCCGCTCGGTAATGAAGAACGTTTCTTGAGCAACGTTTGTTCGCAGTGATCGCGTCACGACCCGCGGGCCTTGCAATAGCACCGATGTCCGACATCATAAAATCACTCTCAGCAGACGAGGAAGGCAGAACGGGAGTACGATCCAAGTCAACGGAGTGCAAGGGCACAGTATTAAGAAAGAGAAAGGAAGCGAACAACAAGGGGCAGGGGTGGATCTCATCATTGTTCAAGAGGGTAGTTTGTTACTACATCTTCGAATCACCTGTTTTATGTTTCTCGGAGTTTGCGCGGCACCGAAAACGCCTTCAAGGGATGTATACTATTTGCTATTTTACCAATAGTTTGCCATGCACACTCCGTAGACATTTGAACTGTAAACCAATTCAGTCCAACGTATGAATAAAGGCCATCTATGATATCATTCATATGGTGCAGGCGCTCTAGTTGATACAGGTTTCAGGATGACAGTGCTTCCGTTGGCCTGCGGCTATTGTTTATGTAAATGTGAAAATCTTTTTTCTCGCGAGCAAAGATCCCAAAGTTAAAGATAGGGGGCAAACGCTGCAGTACTGGCAGTACAAGGAGGTTCTAGACTCTGTTGTAGGATCAAGGGCCTTCGTTCATCTGACTGGCGAGGACCTCGCTCTTGCCATGCTGCTTCCGAACTTCGGTCGCACAGCCAATGCGTTGGCTTGCAATCGAATGCCACGGCAATGCGTTAAGGGAAATATTTGGCTTGCTCCGTGATGTCGCCCGTTAGCATGCGCGCCTGCTACTCCGATAAAAATCGTGCCACGATGGATCAATCTACCATCTTTGTCGCATCCCAGAAACGAACCAAGCTGCCCATTCTGGAAAAATAAATCGAACCCAACGGGAGTGGGAGTCGCGGTGTTGCAGTTCGATCCAATGATTTTCATGAGGAGAAAATCCTTGGGGTGTCAATCGCAGCTTCCCTCCGCGGCGTGCTGGGGGGGGTCGCTGAGGCTGGTTTCGTTTGCGATAATCAGCCTATGTCAACAATCGAATGGAAGTAGAATATCCCGCAGCGTTCACTTCGTATATCCGTTACAGTGGGGGGGGGTTAGGTTGAAGTTGATGGAGTTGGAGGACATTGAGAGTGAAAAAAAGTGGACTCAATGGCCAGCCAACGACATCGTTGGTGAAGATGATCTCATTAATCATTAATCACCGACCGAGTGTCCCTATCGTGGCTGGTAGCGTTCTGCTCAAGCAGGTGCACCACCGGATCTCAGTACCTGGTCCAGTGTCAATTGTGCTCTCAAAGCATGGTGGTGGCTAAACACTAACCCGACGGACGTCATTCGGTCACTGACTAAGGAATGGATGGTTGTCCGGAAAGAGACAACGGATATTCGAACACAGTGGGGCAGGACACGTTGCGACTGGGCAGAGCGTAACTGTCGTCAGAACACCGGTTACGCCCACCCTCTTTATAGTCGTAGAAAAAAAGTTTGTGCATTGCTACGTTGAACGTGGTGGTAAGCAAGAGCGGCACAACTCTTGGATACCGGTACTCACGGCCACACTAACCAGTTTGTGGATGACCCCTCAGCGCACTGACCCCTCCCGACCCTCGTCACGCTGCACGGCCCCGAAATGATATCAACCCAGATTTATCTTTGTCCGTGGCAGAAAACGAAGGGCACTTGTAGTGGGATCACCCCCACGTGTCCAACGACGTTGAATTACCTCGACGAGCACTACATAGTGAGCTGTTCGGATGAGGTGAATTGTATGAAGGCGGACGGCAACATTGAGGGCATCTGCAACTTGGTGAGACCACCTCGGCACCGTTTTTAAATGTTTCCAAGCGAACAAGAGGGCAGGTAGGGCAGTGAATTGAAAAATACTTCAAGGTCGTCGACCTCCAAGAAAAAAAGTCGAGAACGAGGAGTTTGAAAGTGGAGTTCAGCACACCACACCAAAGACTTGGTCTCTGTCAGGCAGGCGCTAAAATCGGAAAGTTACAAACCAGAAACTTGAAAGTCTTCCCTGGCCCCACGAAACCCCACCGGAACCCGGTGGCATCCCCCTCTTATTCAGAGACGTTGACCCGTATAATCAACAGATCTTACGGGCGGTCATATCGACACGTTCGCAAAACTCGATAAACGGTTCGGGGCATGTTACACAAAAGAAGACGATCACCCACCGTTCAAGCTCCAACGGTCACAAGGCGAGGTGAAGATGCACGTTCAGCAAAATCTCCATCAATTCGAATGGGAACAGTTCAATTGCATGGAT
Source organism: Leccinum olivaceopallidum (assembly GCA_038091775.1). Classification (NCBI taxonomy): domain Eukaryota; kingdom Fungi; phylum Basidiomycota; class Agaricomycetes; order Boletales; family Boletaceae; genus Leccinum; species Leccinum olivaceopallidum. Next base: position 28,740 of record JBBPPC010000026.1, on the reverse strand, counting down.
GGAAACGTCGTGAGTGCGCTCTTCAAGTTGTTGCTTTTACCGATTTGAGCTGAATGCACTAGCCACTGATCCCTCTTGCAGATCAAGGTAGTCTGCCACGCCTAGAGTTTTCGATAAGAAAGGTTCAACCCGACTTTCCTCACACATCAACTACCGTAGACGATAACTTACGATGCACTGTAAGGAACTATATGGCACCTGGTGACAGAAGTCAATACACGAATCTGCGCTGACAGAGATAACTCGCACCCAAGTAGCCCGCGGCCGCCCCAGCTCTTCCGAGAGGTGACTTTTCGTGAACATCTATTTTAGCACGCCAACACTCGATAATCGTCATAGAGTCGGCTAGACGATGCCGTCGTAACGCCAATGTGTCGACACTGCAACGTCTATGATATGTTTGTTAGTCCGGTTTACATGCCTGGAACTAACCTATTGATAAACACATTGTCCAGTCTAGATCACCGCTCAGTTTTGACTTGAAATTCGCAGTCCCCAGGGTGTGAGTCGTCTGGAATTTTGGGTCAAAACCGAGCAACATGGAAATTGGATATGGGGGATGGAAGGACCATCTGAACTACCGACAGGTAGCGCCCGGTGTAAAGGCTCATCTAATATTTTGAATTAGATGAATATAGCGTTCAACATTGCCATGAGTCTTCGACTTGCGTGGCCTTTGTTGGGTGGTTTGCATTGTCATGCCCGTCCAATGAAGCGGTTTGAAAGCCTGCAGTGTATCTTCAAGAGACGCCTAGTATCTCGGCCGGTGGTTTCGGACGTCGCGAAGATTGTAACGATGGTGGTAGACTATAGCCTTGCTTGCAAGAGACGAGGTTTGCCGAAGTACCAGCAAGAGAGCATCAATTTGGCAATAGCTACCCACCCCACTTCTGCTGACACCACCGTCCTCCATTTCTCAATCAATCAATTCCTTGTTCCTTGTTCAAGAAAGCGTAGCCCATGCAAGATATTGAATGGCCAGAAGCTCAGCTGCGGATGTGCAATCTAAGCACTCCGACCTACGACATTCGTACTGCTGCCACGACTCCAACAAATTAATGTGAACCTGGTTCCCCGAGCGTCGCGCCTTTCCTATCGGCAGGGTTGTTCTTCGAACATGTAAGCTCATATAGGCCAGGCCTATTTTCACCTTATAAACCATTCGATCGAGTTCGACATGTTCCCAGCACACCTCGTTCAGTAGCCCGAAGAGAAAGCGCCTCGTGCCATTCACTATGAACAACCCGGATGTCCGCGATCAAGTTTGGTCTGATGAGGTATGTTTACTTTTCTTTTCTCTTGGGATCGGCTCAACTCAACCCACCGTGACTCTAAGGGCGCGATTGGATACAATGAAAATTTTGTCCACGAGGACCAAGTTCAGCGAGTAGATCATGGGATACTTTCCAACGATCCGAACATAAATAATGAAGATTGGCCCATCGGAGTATGTTTTATTTTCCTCTTCTTGAGTCTGGCTCAGCTTGACAACTTTCAAGGCCATTCTCGACTTTAACCAGATTCTTATTGACGAATGCCTGATCATCTGTCAGTGGATAGAGCACGGGAAGTGCAACGAAACACTGAAGGGCAAAGACCTCAAGACCCATCTTCACACTGCACATTCTATTGCGTCAGAGTGGGAATCATATCCGTGCCGTTGGGAAGGATGCCACAAGCCAGCCATGAAGAAGTCAAGCCTGGAAAGACATGTCGAAGAACAGCATATCCCCGTGAGATGGGCATGCCCGGGTCGTGACTGTGGCGAGACCTTCTCTAGGAGATGCACCTTGCGAGACCATGTTCTGCGATCCCCTGGACATGATGGATAAATTCCCTTTCCTATACAGCTACCGGCGAGCGATAGGCTAATCCTCACACATTTCAGGTTATGAAACTTAGGTTTTCACGGCCGCATTGAGCACCCAAAGGAATGCTCTAGACTACGGCTCTTGCTCTGATTTATGCATCCCTTTTCCGTTGGCTTCCTCTATACTCTCTATGGTCTCCCGACATACCACGGAAGTTATGTCATTCGCGCTCTGAATGATAACGTATCTGTGACGTTGTACGTTGTGGCTTAGGTATGAACCATGTCCATTTGATCGGGAAACTTGTTCTCGAAAGCAAACGCAACTCATGAGGTTCACTTCAGTTCTTTTTGTTCCATCTTCCGAATATAAGATGCACGCCTGTGGAGGCATTTTGGGCTGCTGGCTGCATTCCTCCCAAGTCGAGTCATGCAGTGCGGGGTTCGCTAGCTAATAATGCCGCTCCGGGCTGAGCTGCATTGTTAGACACTGGGATCAATTTTTCTATGTGTGGCCTGCATCTGCTCTACCCGCCCTTGGCATACATGCCATACAGTCTGAAACCATTGCTAAAAATATCTTTCGCGGAGATCATGCCAAGTTTATACTAGGTTCTTTGATTCTTGCGTTTTCCATGCGAACTTTCATCACCCCTTGCGCCCGATTAAGACGGCGCTCTGCGCCTCGTGGCGTTGGCAATGACAAGCGGAACGTGTTTCGAGCCAAGTCAAACGTACGTTTTTACCTCATTCTCTCACCTATTACCCATGCACTTTGTTAGCTTTGATTCTGTTCCCAGCTTGCCAACAATCCGTTCTATCGCGAGAGCATTGGCAGGCTTGCAGTTGAGATCAACGACAGCACCGATTACGCCGCAATAAGGCTATTTTCAATCAGCTGGAAATAGAAGCAATTTGACCTGTCTCCCAACCATCTCTGCCGATGACAGATAGTAGCGACGCGGGTCAAAGATCGTACTTGTAACATGGGCAATTGGCAAGGATCGGTCTGTGCCATAACATGGCCCCGTTTAAATTGAACAATGATTTTAAAAAGGTACGATGTCGTCGATGTCTCTTCTGTAGCACTCTGAGCGCAATTCCCCACATCTAAACAATGCTACTTGAGTATAGTCCAGGATCAAGATGTCTTCCATCGCCTTCCTTCAGTGGTCGCTAAAGATCCTTGGTGGGTTTTTAACTTACTTATCATTTGATGGAATATTGGTTTTTATAAGGATCACCGTTGCAGCACCTGGTCTGATAACTTTTCATTTGACTAGCAGATAGATCTTTCTGAACAACACTTGTGCCCTGGTAAGTTGCGAGGTGCTCTTTTCGCTTGGAAAGTATTCACACCTTCTGGTGCTAGATGTTTCCTGTCCTTCGGGCTTTCTTTATAACCAACTGAATCTGGTAAACTCGCGTTCGAAAAGGGTGACATCATGAAGGATTCAAGGTCGTAGACCGGGCTACAAAGATTGGTGGCTGACAGGAAGAACCCGGTAAACTATGTTGTCAGTGTTGTCGGTTCTTGGGGTGACAGACAGTGCAGCAGATGTCTTATCGCACGCAGGCCACATTGCTCGACCCCATGGACATTCGCTCTCGCCAACCCAGACCGCGTCACAACCCCAAGGGACGTTTCAGGTTCTGTTCAACCATCCTACCCTCCATCTGCCTCTCCCATATCGCAGCATAAGAGATCGTGCGAGTACCAGAGTGGTTCTCATGGTGGTGAGTAGCTTCCCTCCCGTGCAGACCGGGAGAGAGGCACCATACAGTTACTGCTCTACTGTGCCAGTCTGCGCCGGGACCTGCGTATGGAAAAGGGCCTGGAAGTGCACGCGGACATGTTCCATCGTCAATGGGTTGGAGTCTTTCAGCAATAGCTTTCGGAGATGCGGCTGTTGGCGCTGGGGCTGGAGTGCAACAACACACATACGCTGTCAGTGGAGGTGCTCCGTCTTAGACGAAGTAGATATTGCTCATGTCAGACGTCCCCTGTGACAAATTGGTACTAGAAATTACACCGTCAGTCACAGTGTACAAGTTGTGGAAAATGTATCGTATGATATTGCAAATCCTAACCACAATACGGCTGATTTGGCAATGTTGGGAGTCTAGGTTGGGCTTCGCGCAACGCAATCTCTACTAGGAGGGGAGTCACTAGTCAGATCACGTACCTTTCACTGCATTCTTCCACACCCACTCTTCGTCGTCTTCCATCAATTCATATTTCATGATCTCCTTACATAGGACATGATATTGACTTGACCTCATCTCCCGGTGGAGCCAAAACCAACTGCACGCAGTTCGGCATCACGCTGAGCAGCCTCGGCAGCTGTTACTGCCTTCGGGAGTTCTTCGGTTCGACATTTCTTCTCTTTACTAATCTGACGGTCCTTATGACATGAAGCCAATCCTACACAACGCCACTTAACTTCCAATTGAGCCGCGAGAGCAGCTTTCTTGTCCGTACACGGCCGTGAGATTGACGGGCAAAGAATTCGCAGAACGACAATTTGGAGGCGAAGGAGATATCCAAGATCAGCCTGAGAGAAAAGCACGACATCGACCAGGTAACACAGCATTTGTAAGGAAACTCGGAGGCATTAGCAAAGTGCCCGTCCGCAGCGAAGCACGTCGTTCCGGATACGGAAGCTTACTCGACAGCGATGACGAAGCGGAGAGGAAGAAGGCTAAAACGCAGAACTTGTACCTACGGAAGAACTTGCAAAGTATTCTAAGGGTTTGGGGCTGACTGAACAAAAGGGTAAGGGACGAAAGGACAAAGCGAATGTGCTTGCAGCCTTGAATAAATTTAAGGGTGTAGGGGGAAGACGAGTTCGATGTGGAGAAAAATAATGGTGGAGAAGATGAAGTAACGAAGCCTGGAGGGAACGAGGGAATGGAGGTGGAAGATGATCAGGGATTCGTGAAGGGGAGGAGACGAGGAAGGCAGAACGAAAGTATACTTACGATCCAAGACAACGCAAGTGCGAAGGATTAAGAAAGAGAAAGAAAGCGAGCAACAAGGGGCAGGGTGATCTCATGGTCGTTCAAGACGGTAGTCGATTTTTTCTTCGAACTACCCACAGTGCTGTGTTGATCTCGGAGCTCGCGCGGCATCGAATTCGAAAAACGCCATTGGGGGATAACGGTTTGCCATGCACGCTGTAAACCAATTCATAATTCTTCAGTCCAACACATGAAAAAAGGCCATCTAATATAATACGGCGCAGACGTTTCGGCTGACATGATGCAGGTTTCAGGATGGCAGCGCTTCCGTTGGCCTGCGGCTACTGAGTTTTATATAAGTATGTAAATGTGAAGATCTTTTTGTTCGCGAGCAAAGGTCCCAGAATGAAAAAAAATAGGGGGCAAGCGGTGCAGTACTTGCAGTACATGAAGTACGCTTTCATAGAATCAAGGGCCTTCTTCGTTCATTTGATCTTGTTCCACTGGCAACGGCCTCGCTCTTGCCGTGCTGCTTCGGAACTTCGGTCGCACAGCCAATGCGTTGGCTTGCAATCGCCGAATGCCACGTCAACGCGATAAGGGCAATAATTGGCTTGCTCCATACTGTCGCCCGTTGGCATGCGCGCCTGCTACTCCGATAAAAATCGTGCCACAACGGTATCATTCTACCATCCCAGAAACGAACCAAGCCGCCCACTCTGGGAAACAAATCGAACCCGACAGGAGTGGGAGTCGCGTGTCGCAGTTCGATCCAATGATTTCCATGAGCAGAAAATCCTCCTGGGGTCTCAATCATAGCTTCACCTAACGGCGTGCTGAGAAAAATCTCCAAGGTCGGCTTTGCTTGGGATAGCTGGGCTATGTTAGCGGTCCAATAGAAGTCGATTATCCTGTTGTGTTCTCTTTGTATATTTGTCACAGTGGCGGGGTTGGGTTGAAGTTCATGGAGCTGGAGAACATATAGGACAAAAAGTGGACTCAATAGCCAGCCAACGACATTGTCGGTGAAGACCACGGCGTTCATTGGCCACCGACCGAGTGTGCCTATCGTAGTTGGTAGCGTTCTGCTCAACCAGGCGCGCCACCGGACCTCGGTACCTGGTCCAGTGTCAATTGTGCTCTCGAGGCATGACGGTGACTAAACACTAACCCTACGGACGTCTTTGGGTCATTGACTAAGGAATGTATGGTTGTCCAGAAAGAGACATCAGGGTCTTGAGCAGTGCGGCACGACAAGTTGCGAGCGGGCAGACTTGGCAGAGCGTAGCAGTCGTCAGAACACCCACCACGAGTCTACGAACGCGGTGGTAAGTAGGAAAAACAACACAAACCGGTAAGTACTCACGGCCACAATGACTAGTTCGTCGATGACACTCAGTCCACTGACCCCGCCCAGCCCTTGTCAAGCTGCAAGGCCCGGAAATGATATAAATCCAATGACCCCAATTTTTCTCTGTCTGTCACAGGCAGAAGGCGAAGGTAGTGATCACCCCCCACATGTCCAACGATGCCAATGGTTTCCTTCTATTAGCGGGCGGTTCGGATGAGGTGAGTTGTGTGAAAGCAAGCGACAACGTTGAGGGCATCTTCAACTTGGTGCACCCTCTGAACCATTTTTCAAGTCCAAGTGAATAGGGTAGCGAATTAAAAAAAAATACTTCAAGGCCGTCGACCTCCAGGGAAAAAATCGGAGAGCGAGGAGTTTGAACTTTGACAGTGGAGGAATTTCAGATCCACCTGAGATGGCACACCCACAGTGACAGACTAAGTCCGAATTTCCGACCAGAAACTTGAAAGTCAACATTATCGGAAGTCGGTGGCATCCCCCTTCTTGTTCAGAGACGGAGACCCGCATAACCTTACGGCGGTCATGTCGACACGCTTGCTAACCTCGATAAACGGTTCGGGGCATGTTACACAAAATAAAACGATCACCGACCATTGAAGCTCCCAACCGTTCTTCGCGGTCACAAGGGGAGGTGTAGAGGTGCGCGTTCAGCGAAATGTCCATCAATTCGAATGGGAACGGTTCAATTGCATTGATGGAAACGTCGCGAGTGCGTTCTTGTTGCTTTTACCGATTTAAGTTAGATGCACTGGCATCTGATCCCTCTTACAGATCAAGGCAGTCTGCCACGCCCAGGGTCTTCGATAAGAATGGTTTTCCCAATCCTACTTTCCTCGTACATCAACTATCGTAGCACCCATAACGAACTATATGGCATCTGGTGGCAGAAGTCAATGACACGAATCTGCGGTGACCCAGATAACTCGCACCCAAGTAGCCCGCGACTTCCCCAGCTCTTTCGAGGGGTGACTTTTCACATATTGATGGGAATATCCATATTAGCACGCTGACACGCGACAATCGTCGTTGATTTGGCTAGACGCTAGCGTCGTAACGCCAGTCTGTGCGCACTGCAACGTCTGTGACATATCCATTAGGTAGAGCAAGTCTGGTTGACATGCCTGAAACCAGTCTATTGATAAACACATTGTCCAGTCTAGATCACCGCTCGGTTTTGACTCGAAATTCGCAGTCCCAATTGTGAGCCATGTGGAATTTTGGGTCAAAGCCGAACAACAGGTGGATTGGATATGGGGAATGGAAGGACCATCTGAACTACTAACAGGTAGAGCCCAGTGTAACTCATCTAATAATCTTTTGAATTAGATGATTTGGCGTTCAGTGTTGCCATGAGTCTTCGACTTGCGTGGTCTTTTTTGGGTGGTTTGCATTGCCATGCCCGTCCAATGAACCGGTTTGAAAGCCTGCAGTGTATCCGCAAGGGACGCCTAGTAGCCCGGCCGGTGGTTTCGGACGTCGCAAAGATTGCAGCGATGGTGGTAGACTTTACCTTTGTTCGCAAGGACAAGGTTTGCTAAAGCTGCAGCAAGATTCACGCATCAATTTGGCAATAGCCACAGCCGACCCACTGCTTCAACCGCTGACACCACTCTCCATTTTTCAATCAATTAAATCCTTGTTCCTCGTCCGACGCATCAGAAGAAAACGTAGCCTGCGCAAGATCCTCGCAGATGATAGGCCCTTTTCCATAAGCTCAGCTGCGGGAGTGCAACCTAAGCGCACGAACATACGACATTCGGACTGCTGCCACGACTCCAACAAATTAATGTAGACCTGGTTCCCCGAGCGCCAGGCCTCTCCTGTTGGCATGGTTGCTCCTCCAACATGTAAGCTCGCTAGGCCACGCTTGTCTTCACCTTATAAAATACTCCACATCGAGTTCGACATGCCCCCAGCACACCTCGTTCAGGGCCCGAAGAGAAAGCACCCTCATACTATTCACCATGAACAACCCGAATGTCCGTGATCAAGATTGGTCTAATGAGGTATGGTTACTTTTCTTGTCTCTTGGTATCGGCTCCAGTCAACCCACTGTGCCTCTAAGCGCATGATTGAATACAATGAAATTTTTGTTCACGAGGACCAAGTTCAGCGGATAGATCATGGGATACTCCCCAACGACCCGAACCTGTACAATCAAGATTGGTCCTTCGAAGTATGTTTTCTGACTATTTTCTTGAGTCTGACTCGGCTTGACGACTTTCAAGGCCATTCTCGACTTTAACCAGATTATTATTGACGAATGCTCGGTCATCTGTCAGTGGATAGAGCATCATGGGCTGAAGTGCAACGAGCCACTGAAGGGCAAAGACCTCAAGACCCATATTCACACTACTCATTCTATTACGTCGGAATATTCATGCCGTTGGGAAGGATGCCACAAGGCGGCCATGAAGAAGTCAAGCCTTGATAGACATGTCGAAGAACAGCATATCCCCGCGAGATGGGCCTGCCCGGGCCGTGACTGTGGTGAGACCTTCTCTAGGAGAGGCACCTTGCGCGAACATCTTTTACGATTCCCTAGACATGATGGATAAATCCCCTTTCCTATACAGCCACGCGCGAGCGATAGGCTAATTCTCAAACATTCTAGGTTCTCAAACTGTAGTTTTCACGGCCACATCGAGCACCCAGAGGAACGCTCTAGACTACGGCTCTTTTCTTGATTTATGCATCCTTTTTCCCTTGCCTTTCTCTGTACTCTCTGTGATCTCCTCGACATACCACTGGAAGTAATGTCAGCAGCATTACAAACGATAACGTATTTTACGTTGTGGCTTAGGTATGAACTATGTCCATTTGATCGGGAAACTTGTTCTCGAAAACATTGCAGTACAGCTCATGAGGTTCACTTCAGTTCATTTTTTCCACCCGAAAATAGGATGCACGCCCATGGAGGCATCTTGGGGTGCTGGCCACATTGCGTGCTCAGTGAAGCCATGCAGTACGGCCCGGCCCGGGCGGGCCCGCTAGCTAATAATGGCCGGCATCCCGAGCTCCACTCCATACTCCATGGGATCATTTGAATTTTCCACCATGTGGCCTTCATTGATCCACTCGCCCTTGGTACCCACCATCCAGTCTCAAACCATTGATGAAATACTTTTGGCTACGGTCATGCCGAGTTTATAGGTTCTTTGACTCGTGTGTTTTCCATGCGAACTTTATACCAAAGATTCAGAGCCTATCCTGAGATTCTCGCTTGCGCCCGATTGGGCGGCGCTCCGCGCCTCGTGGCGTTGGCCGTTGGTAAGGGCAAGGTACATGTTTCGAACCAAGTCAAACGTTTTTCCCTCATTTCTGTTAGGTTGTGCATACACTATTTTCAGTCTTTCCATCCAATCCCTGTGCTTCCGTTGATCACAACTGCAAGCCTGCCAATGTTCTCGCGATAGCACGGCCTGTTGGCAAGCTGGGAACATATTTGGCCGCAATAAGGCTATTTTCAATCAGCTGGAGATGATGGTTGGCCTAGAGTTCTCGTTTATCCCCCAAACCTCTCAACCGATGACAGATAGTGGCGGCGCGGCACAAGAATCGTGGCCAACTTCCACCATTTTGACAGCATATCTTGGGAGTGTAATAGCGTCGAAGTTCTATTGGAAAAATAACTCCTCGGCCAATTGGCAAGGCCAACCGATCATCGCATGTAAGTGGTCCCGGTTCTCAAAGTGATCAGTGATAAAAGGTAGGATGTTGTCAATGTCTGTGCTGTAACACACTGAGCGCAATTCACCCACAGTACGAGCATGTCAATTGTAGCCCACCGTCAAGATGTCTTCAAGCACCTTCCTGCAGCTGAAAATCATTTGTGGGTCTTCAATGTATTATTGAATGGAATATTGGTTTTTACAAGGCTCACCGTTGCAGCACCTGGCCTGATAACTTTTCATTTGGCCAGCAGATAGGTCTTTCTGAACAACATTTATGCTCTGGTAAGTTGCGAGGTCCACTTCTCGCTTGAAAAACATTGACACCTTCTGGTTCTAGATGCTCCCTATCCTCCACGGACACAGTACGACAATGCCCTAGGGTTGTTCAATATGTGCGGATCCGAGTCTGTTTGGACCAACGAACAAATCCCTCCTCTGTCTACGATGCCAATCACGCCCAACTCATTCAGTACTCCGTTTTTGCACCAACCTTTTACTACTTCCGACAGTCTACTGCATTATGGGCAGCCATCTGTTCCCCTCGACCCGTTTGTCTACCAAGAACCCGCGTTCGCCAGCGTCCAGGAAATGAGCGCTCCGCATTTGAGCCATGCTGTATCGCCGTACGAGAGTAATCTCGTCTGGAGACCAACCTCCCGTTCACGCAGGGACCGCGGCAGTGCGTCCAGACTGCTACCAGGCGTATCTACGCCTCAATCCCATTATGCGCCCTATCCGCTCGACACGCAAAAGAGGGACACCTCTACGCCCACCTATCTTTGTCAGTGGTCCGATGGCGGCATCCATCTCTGCGGCGCCGCCGTGGTGGGCACCAGGACCTCTATCTGGCGGCACTTGCATGAAGAACACGCGGTTCAACCCAATACCGATAAGACCATACAAACCTGTATGTGGGAGACTTGCGGGAAGTCGATGCGGAGGGAGAGTATCGCCCGTCACATTCTTACGGTGCATTTTCATAACAAGGTCGAGTGCCCGAGCTGCAGGACGTATTTCGCGCGCCGGGATTCTCTGCAGAGGCACCAGAGGTCATGTGCGTCGAGGGAGTCGGAAGAGGCCACTCCACAGGACGCGTGCACTGTAGCGCCGGGGGTATAGGTCGAGGTAGATCGAATCTCAGATATCACTTCAAAGTTGGCCATGTACAAGTAACTTTTGATAATTTTTTTTCCTGTACTACGTATTCACCGGACTTGGGATGTCTTGGGACGTAGCTAGAATCTGTAGGAATATTGTACATGCCTACTACTTACATCAGATATCTAAATGAGCGCTTGTACTTAGTAGTTGCTTAGTAGGGCATTTCACATGATCAAATATACCTCCTTCAGCAACTTACGAGTTCCCTCCCGGATACTTGACCTTTCCCCGCAACATTTCCATAAGGATTCCTACAGCGGAACCCTCTCTCTCCCACTGCCTTTCTTTCCTGCCCTTGCCACTCTCCCCTCCCTGTACGACAGCAGACCGTCTCCGCTCGGCACTGCTCCCTTCGGCATGCTGGCGCGCCCGCGCAAACACGGGTGCAGTTTGCAGTGCAACAGCGGGCATCGAAAACCGTTTCCGCCGTCGCGCTGTGTCCTCCCTTGGAACCGCACCCGCTCCGTCGTCCACCAGGAGTGGCTGCGTCGGCTCGATGCCGCCTTCCAAACGGCCGTCGTCGAGAGATCGATCACGCGGGTGAATCTCGATCCCTGTCCCCCCCTCGCCCTCCTCCATTTGATCTTGCTCTTGCTGTAGTTCCTGCTCCTGCTCTTCGGCCTCGTCGTCCCCCTCTTTCACTGAACCCAGAGCGGCGCCGGGGGCGCTCGAAATCGAAGAGGGTATACTAAGACCGCGCTCGTGCAGACTAAAATCTTCGAGAATGTCATGGTAACTCCGCGGACGCGCCGGGGAGGGGCGGACCCGGATTGGACGGGTCTGGACATAAGCGTCTCGGTGCGGACTGCCCTCGTTCGACGACGCCTCCTGGACGTGCAAGCCCGAAAGAGGTGATGGCGGCAACAGCGGCTTTGGGTCCGAATCCCCAGAAGAGATGCGAGGGAGGTGCACTACTCGCCTCGAAGGGCTGCTCGCTGTGCTCCCAGAGCCACCGTAGGCTTGAGCATGCGAGTCCCTCAGCGGGCTCCCCGCTTTCGTGGGACTTATGCTGAGACGCGATTTTCGCGAAGGGCTGCTGCTCAGACCGATGCGCGAGGGGCTAGCGCTGAGTGTCGCTCTCGAGGGACTCCGGCTCAACGCACCCGCGACAGGGCTAAGGTCCATTGCCATCAATGCTTCGCTGACGTCCTTGTTGGCCGCTTGGCGGGATGGGATGGATAACCAGGGCTGTATTCCATGGATGGCGTTGGGGTCTTCGTCGACCTGAGGCGTGGATGGTCGATCTGATGGTGTCCGGCTGGAAGACGGCTGCATTGTAGATGATGCGGCAGAAGATGGCTCAATGCTCGTTGAGAAGGGTAGAAGGAACGGAAAGGCCGCTTCGTAACACTCTTCGCAAGCACGGGATGGTTTCGGTTTCTGCCTCTTGCGTACAGGCGACGTATCAGCGTCATTTTGTGCGATGTAAAATGTCTTTGAGATGCAGTTAGTTATCTGGGGCACTGGATTATGCAGGAGAGATACCTTGCTGGAACACGCTGCACATACGACACGACCACAAAGCCTGCAGTGATGTTTCCTTCTCCAAGCACCAACTCCTCCCGTCTTCTTCCCAACTTGATACCTCTCGCTCTCGCTCCCGTCACGTTCGATTTCGGACTTCTGCTTTCCTTCAACTTCGTTCGCGTTCGCGTCCCCCTTCCCAAACCCCCATCCGAAGACGTCACCCAACCTCAGGTCTAAAGCGAACCCAAATGGTCGCCCGCATCTCATGCATGTATCTGTCCTTGCATCCGGAACCCAGACAGGCGGAAGAAAATTGTCCAACTGCGCACGACGAGGGCGGGAGCGAGATATCTCCTCCGCCAGTGTCGAAGTTGTTGCCTGCAGATCAGTCGATCCATTTCCGTCTTCCGTCTCTTCAAAGTCGACAGAGTCTCCCTCACTCGCGAACGCGCGTAGTGCGCGTCTAAGGTGGACGCCCGAGGAGCTGGCTGAGAGGGTCGAGTCAGGATTTGAAAGTGCAAGCGCTGCTAGACGCGCAGCACGTGTAGTCCTGATGGCGTCTGTCCAAGAGCCGAGGCTGTCTGGATCCTCTGCACTGGATGTGGATGGATCTGATGCCGACTGGCGCGTGAAAAGGCTAACGAACACGAGGCAGGGGCAGTGCTTACCATGATGCAAAGAAAACGAGCCCTCTGGGCTAAGTACTTCCATCCTTTCCCCGCACTCACCCCCAGATCCTGCGTTGTTTGGCCGATCGGCGATCATAACCACCTCCATGTCAACTAGACTCATATGTCCCTTGCACCACCACTTTTCTTCATCGTTGGCTCCGAGTGCATTTATCGACGGCCGCCTCTTGCGGGGGCTCTGACCGTCATGAACGAGGACGCTTATAGCCGTCTCCTCACGTTCGAGCCATACTAGGTAATCACTAAGTAGCAAGAATTCGAACGGCTTTCGTCCTTCGCCTTCACCACCTGATCGAATGAGCGTACCACGCTTGATAAGCTGTCTTCCCGGCGCAACAAGCGGGGTCAGGACAGGTGGTAAGTCACGGGTATTGCGTTGCAATGATATCAATGCGAGTGTCTGCGCATATGCAGCGAGCGACGCATTGAGAGAGCTAGTAACTGTCCATAAAGTCAATCAATGATCTCCTCGCCGAAAGTGCAGTTTCGCAAGCCTTACTCTTCTCAACCAGTCCTCGGACCTCTTGTAGCTTTTCCCATTCGTGGTCATCTTGGTCAGTGGAGTCGAGTAAGTCCTTGAGCAGTAAGAGATACCGTGGACACCGCTGTATGGCTGTAAGAAGGTAATCTGCCAACCTAAGATGCGCGCACGCAGGGTGAGATTCCTGGGCTCGGAGGAAGGCTGCAAAGGCTGGATTTGGCGTGGAAGACTGTGATACAGAAGTCAGAAAGGTCAATGCAGTAGGAAAGGCAGTGACGAATGGAGCATATAGAGAAAGATATGGAAAATGCGCGAGAAGGAGGGACGATAACGAGGTGTTGTGGTGGGACGTCGGTGTGGATGGGTGGAGACGTCTGGTCAACGCAGCAAAGAATGTGTGATGAAAATTCCAGATGTCGATAAAGTTTGAGAAGAGCGTCGTTATCTCGTTTCGTGTCAGTAGAGGTTTGGATGTGTCCAACGATCGAAGGATGGGCGTCAGAAAATGCTAGCCGAAATGAACAGTCAAACATTCAGAACGTCAGGCATATATCATACACATACATTGTAAACGAGATCGAGGCCATCGAGATAGGATTTCTCGGTGGCATAGAACTCTGAGATAATTTTTTGCCGCTTTGCCTGTCTGTCCTCGTCAGCCTGTGTTCGTTTGTGGGGCCTTGTCGCGGGGTTAAGCGACCTGCGCTTTGCCCGACGGTGCTGGTGCACGGGGGGTGCTTCCTCTGTAAGTGAGTCGAACGAAGCAATGCTCGCGATGGATTGTCTTTGGGCTGCTGCGAGGGCAGAGCTAGGCGTAGTTGGAAGAGAGATGCGGCGAAAAGGAAGGTGAGGAAGAGGGAGCGGGGTGGTGGACACTGACTCTGATGTCGGGAACGACACGAGATTAGACGACGACATCGCCGGTGACATCAACGACGGTCGGATCGCACTTGAGGACGGAATTTGTGTCGGGCAGCACGACGACGACGAGATGAGTGTGGAGAGTTTGCGGAGTAGCGGGCCGAGTCTCAGACTATCACATCCCTCGAGTCCATAAAAGGAAAGTCTCCTGTGAATAAAACAAAACTCTCCTCGGTTCGGATCGAGCCAAAAAAGATCTGGCCAACGTGGGGATCGAACCCAAGACCTTCGCGTTATTAGCACGACGCTCTAACCAACTGAGCTAGTCGGCCAATAATCGCCTTGAATTATCAGGAAAAATCATTTTGCATCCTGTGCGTTCGGAGAGTTGAAAAAATATATGGCCAACGTGGGGATCGAACCCAAGACCTTCGCGTTATTAGCACGACGCTCTAACCAACTGAGCTAGTCGGCCAATGGTTCCAGCTACAGAATGGTATCAATTAACCCCCTGAGGTGCCTCGAGAGGGGAATTTCGTTAAGCTCCGAAATCGTCTTGGTGCGCACATAGGGAGTACACAGACATTTATGGGTAAAATGTAACTATTGCCACGGATCAAAACTTACAAGTATCCAGTCTACCTGAATGGGACAGTATTGTGATCGTCTGTTACATATTCTATAGGAATCCAGGATATACTGATACAGAAGGGATAAGGATACATTGTGAAAATACGCACGGTCGCCGCAAGCGGCAAAAACCTCGTCGAAGAGCAAAGGTGGCAGGGGTGTCATAATACCTAAGAGACGTCTGGGACAGAATACAAAGAATGGGAGAGAGAGAGAGATAATGTGTCGGAGAGATGTCGAAGAGCACGAGACGCAGAGGGGTGAAGGTGAGATCCCCATGGTAGCGAGTGTGGGGCTCCTTTGGCTCAATGTTCGAGGGATGTCTGTGACTCCGCCTATGCCTTGCCGTGGCACCGTTCCATATGTTGCAATAAGGTTGTGCGCCTTGTGAACATCATTGGACAGGCAGTACAGCCATACCTTACTCGGAAATGTTTCTCCTTTGTGTGCCGTACGAGACTAGACTTCAGCATCGGCCGTTTTGTTGAGCAGCCGTTCCAGCGACAAGTATACCGGTGTGAGTTAGACGTAATTCCATGTTTGCGCTCTAGATGTTCCTTGATATCGCTAAGCTTCGTCTTGTCGTTGCATATTGTCGCATTCTCTTCCAATTGACAGATAAACTCTGACCCGCCGACGAAATTGTGGTTACTGTCGATCGCGCCCTTTTTCAAATGTCCTATTGAGTATTTCGTAAGGAAAAGAAAGACATACCGATAATGATTGACTCTGATCACGTCGATTGGAATCGTTGTCCGTGACCGATGCGAGGATGCTCCTGTTCGGGATGTCGGAAAACATGCGGAGAGACGAGCGTGTTGCATTGAGTCCATCTGGGGTAAGTTCTCCCATATTTCCCTTCGCCGAGCTTGATGCTTCCGAAGTAGGATCATTGCCAGTAAAATGCAACCCACAGCTCTGGTAGAGGACCATCTATATGTTAGTGGTAAGGACATGATCGTGTACGATATTTGACTCTCAGTGACATACCTGGTTGTTATTTTCAAATTCGCAATCGATACCTTGAGTTCCCCTCAGATGTGGCATGAGAACTTTCTCACTGGCAGAGCCTTCCACGACTTCTCTGCATGAAGCACCATCCCGAAACGACTGACGCTCACTAAGCATGGTGTGGTCTGTCACACTGGGAGTAGGGGCCTGAGGGTGGCATGATACACGACGTAGGTGATCGGCAACTGGTGGCGTTGGAATGTGGGCCGAATGAGATGTTAGAGGCTCCCTGACTGGGATTTCTGTTTCATAAATAGAGTTGAGATGAAGAGCTTGTGGTGCGAAAACGAATGGCTGTGAAGTGTCTTGATCTGGGGAAGACAATGAAGTGCCAGACCAATCCGCGATCATCTGATTCGTTGAAAATTCGTGGTCATCGACTGAGTCGTGGGGAGCAGGAAAACTGCATACGCCCTGCTCTTCCAGGTCGGAAGATGGCTGGTAATGGACGGGATTCGGAACAATGGTGGGGTTCTGTTATAAGTGAATGCATTCGGACCACGATTCAGCTAAAAATGAGTTTACGACGATCGCGTTACACGGAAAGATGCTCACGCTGGAAAGGTGCTCTTGAGCCCAATACCACACCGCTTGGCAGCAACTACACAACACGGACGTCGACCTGCAGTGATACCTACAAGGGAAGTTGGAAGAATCCATTTGAATGTGGTAAGAATTTTTGATGTGGACGGAAGACTGCTGAAGCAGAAGGTCAAATCCGTCAGCTTAAATATTCCTCGACAATGAGCAAAAGGCGCGCGGCCCCTGAACAGGAACATATCGGCGAAACGTTTGAGAGTGTGAGAAGAAGAAAAAGCCTTGCCAGTTGGATCATAGAGTTTGGCAACCCGAGATCTCGATACACCACGGCGAGGCGGTGTACGCCCAACCAGGCAAGCAGGTTGGCCACACGATTTGAGGAAGTGGGAAGTGAAAGCGATGACTCTCCCAAGGCTGCCGGAAGCGACGCGCGAATTGAAGGCTTGCATGTGGCCCAAGTGCGACAGTACCTGTTGCCAATCGTTTCCTGAAAGGCCGTGGTGGAGATGAGCTGGTCAAGAAATCGGAACCTGGGTCAGTCTAGTGAATGCCACTATCACTCGTTTCTAAAGGGCGAGATTAATTTATCAAAAAAGATAGCGAAACGATCAGAGCGCTGCAATCGGCCTGGTAGCTTGGTTGGAGGGTCCGATGTGTTCGCTCACTGCCTAGTAGTGTTGTGTTACTACCTAGTGAGATCTCGCAGATCGGAGTGCATATCCTGACTGAGATGGACTCCATTGTTTTTTGGTTGGCATTTGTGGCTGGCGAAAAAAAGTGTCCTGTCACGGGTGTGGTAAGTTAGGTTTCGATCAATTTGCTTTCAAATTGCTTTTGTCCGACGGCACGCTCCTACCCATCCGAGGTGCTCGACGATCATTCGGCACTATCCGTGACTCAGTACTCAGTACTCATCTCCTGCGACTACTGCCCCCGGCTTCAATCTTTCGGCATATCAGCACTAAAGTTTTCCTGAAAGACGAAACGGCTGTCTTCCTGCCTAAAGGGTTAGTCTCGAAACTCGACGTTCGGCTAACACTCGATGAATGCTTCCTAGAACTGATCGGAAGATCCCGAGGTAACTGAGGGCAACACCAAAGAGATGGTGTCGAGACTACAGGCTAAGGGTCTGCCTACTACGGGAGACTAGATTTCGATCAACTCCCCAAGTTCCAACCACCGACGGACCGATCCTTTGCGTCACGTGAGAGTACCACGTCGCTCGTTCCGTCACTCCCTTGTAGTCCGTCGCAGCTTACGCCATACCCAGGAACGAGTCAGGCAACCCCTCGACGTCCTCTCAGCCCACTGCCTCCCTCTCCTCCCAGCCTATGGAGCGACGTCCAAATTTACTATATTGTGTTGCCCGGCAGACTCATAAGGCGAGACCCGAAAGTATCTCCTTGACATAGGACTGAATTTAACAGCATATTTTCAAGTAATACTCGTTTGGCCAGCCTAGTCTGGTGACCAGACTGTCTTTGAGGCTGTGAGGCGAACAGCTGTCGATAGACAACAGCTGTTCGCCTCACAGCTTCATATATGGCCAGCCTGGGGACAGGACGGGTGGCAAAAACCTCTCGCCGCTCGGCCACAAGTAGCTGTGTGCTCTCCCGCCGCACCAGCCGATCCCCGTTTGTCTATACGTGATAGTCGCCGCCAACGAGGAACTAAGCAGGACACGATTCGCGAGTTTCGAAGTCGGAACTCTGCAACTGAACTTTGATCGCCGCTCACCCACCGCAGACTTGGTGCCATCCATGTACGCGTGATGAAACTAGGGCAGACCTCAGGCCTCAGGGCCGCCCGTTTCATCTGGCCCCACGATGATTGTGTAGTCCACAGTCCGTCCCGAGGATAGGGAGCCTACAGTCCGTGAGACCCCTAACTTTTCTTTCTTTCTTTTTGCGGCGTCCGTTATTACCGCTCATGGTCAACATGTACATGGCGTTGCTTGTGTTTCACGAAAGGATGACCATAAATCAAACAAAGCTCGACATCATTGTCGAGGACTCTGCCTTGGCTGGGTTGCTACTGCTGTCAGAAAGACGTTCATTCCCGCCGGCCACAATGGTATGTTGCTGTTGTTCAGTCAATCAAAGGTATTACCAGACACAGGTTGGTTCGATTATACGTACTAGCCAGCGGCGGTGCCGCTGGAGACCTTGCTTGCCCATGGTTATAGTACAATTCTAATGCATAATTTGCAGAAAAATGAACGATGCATCTAGCTAGCACTTTTTAAATTATATAATATATATTTTCCCTTACCAGGTTAGTCGTTCGTGTGACAAATTGCACATAACATGTCTTTAATGGGCCTGCCATGTTCGTTTTGTCGACGGGTGATATCGAATCGGACGCCGTGTTCTTTCCGACACCTTTCCGTCGTTCCATGTCGAGTTTGATTAAGCTCGTATGTCGCATCATCATGCGCGAACAGTGAAAAAAACACAAACCATGATTAATTTCTTCTCGGAAAAGCACGATGTATCGCTTAACGCTTACTAGTATCTTGCAAGAGACATCGAGCGGGAGACGTGGTGAGCGGAAAAAAAAAATAGTAATCGAACGTACAGCCTTTGTAATCCCGAGCGACCCGTGCAACCTGTCCGACCCGATAAGGATACGATTCAGCGTGCAAAGAACCCGAGCAACCCAAACTTCCTCATAAGGTACTATTTACACCTGTTTTGAATCTGCAGACGAAGTCGTTTTCCCAATGACCTTGCAAGCAAGGTAATGTGTGTCTACTCCTGACGCCGATTTGATGCAGATCGGATTTGAACGCTCCTCAAACGGCTGCGAATCTCGCTCCGATTAACTCGTATCAATCCCTGCTCACGTTGCTCGCCATCCCGTGCTACGTCCCGCTCCTGACACAACAGCTGTTTTCAGCACGCCGCTCGATCGCGCGTACTCAAGAACGAGACCGTGATCGAGACACCCGGGGACATGGATTTGTGCCACGTGTTGATCAATGATCAGGCGGACTCAGTAAGACATCCTTCCCCCCACGATACCTTTTTCAGTTTCGTGCGGCAATGGTGTTCATTGTCGACACACTTATTTCCAATGAGATCATACATATGTCACGCAAAAATGCAATGACCGTTCATTGAATTATTTCCCACAGTGAGGGAGCAAAGACAAATGAAGATGACTGGATAACAGAAGTTCCATCAGATGTACACCTCTCCCACTTCGTGAGAGTCGGGGATCGCGGGACACTTGCTGTGCGTATCTCTTCTCTCCTTTGTTGTCGACGCTGACAAGTTTCCGACATTGACACAGGTCGCTCCAAAGTTCATCGTCTCGCTCGTAGAGCTCATCACGTCCCCGACACCATCACCTCACCCTCGTCTTCAGCTTCGTACCTGCACCCGTCGCAACTAATCGAAGGTGTCGCGTCTCCGGACATGATACAGCGACATTTCCGGAATGCACTCAAGTATATACATTCTAAGAAGACGTCGGAGAACCCGGGGCGGTATGACGAGGTGGAAGTCGTTGGGGCGTTTTTGAAGATAGGGATCACGCGGTAGCGGTTGCTGGGTACGTATAGAGAGTCGAGTCGAGTTCGATCTCTCGATACCAATTTTTTTGTCGTCGTTTTAGCCAAGGTTCTTTGACCTGATTTCAACGGTGAGGAGTCCTGGATCCATGCCAGGTTTCACCTCGGGCTGTGCAAACAGCCTCCTCCTTCCAGAAGCACTCATTCAATGACGCTGCTGTGCCAACGAACAATGCGGAAAAAAAAGAGGCTGCCCCAAGTCATTGCGGCCGCCGGCGAAGTCGCCAACATCCTCACTTTCTTCTTTCCACTGACCAGTACCTTCCCCCTCACCGTCCCAACCCTCAGTGAAACGAGATGGAATCACAAGGTGCTTATTTCACTGTTTTGTCTGCGAGAACGGTCTGAGTGAAATATTAACATTCACTGGCACGTCAGTCAAGAAGGGGTCCGAGCCTCCTTACACCGAGCATGAGAAAGGGGGTCGGAGGGATGCGATTGGAGAGGCGACTGTTTCAGTCGAGCAGATACTTTCACAAGCGGGGTCAACGTTCGCCAAGTTTGAGAAAGGGGACGGGACGGACCACATCAGCGAGGCAATCGTCCTTGATCGCCAAGCACTTGACCATTGCCCACCCGGTCACCAGAAGCGATGGAGATCACTAGAGCAGCTTGCCGGTCATCTTCGGCGTAGATACAACCATCTAGGAGCGATAGAGGACATTGAGGAAGCAGTTATCTGCGGCAGAGAGGCATTGGAGCTTTGCCCAGAAGGGCACCCAAATCGACCATCGTCGTCGAACAATATTGCAAACTATCTCTGCACTCGTTACGACCAGCTTGGAGATATGACGGACCTCAAGGAGGCCATCATCCTCGGGAGACAAGCCCTCGACCTTTGCCCGTCAGGGCACCCTGGTCGATCAACATCGTCGAGCAATGTCGCAGGCTATCTCTCCACTCGTTACAACCGCCTTGGAGATATGACGGACCTCAATGAGGCCATCATTCTCGGGAGACAAGCCCTCTACCTTTTCCCGTCAAGGCACCCAGGTGTGTCAACGTCGTTGAACAATGTCGCAAGCTATCTCTCCACTCGTTACCATCGGCTTGGAGATATGACGGAACTCAATGAGGCCATCATCCTCGGGAGACAAGCCCTCGACCTCCGCCCGTCAGGGCACCCAGATCAATCAACGTCGTTGAGAAATGTCGCTATCTATCTCTGCACTCGTTATGAGTGGGTCAGGCGAGCGCGAAAGGTAAAAGCGAGCTTTTCTCTGTTGGAAGCGAACTGGCCGTCATTTCTGAGCGCATTCAGGGTCTCGCCACACTCACGCGCCTTGATGGTCCCGAATCGAGGATGTCCCAAGTCTCGAAGGAGCTGAGGACGAGCGAGTGGGTTCACTTTGCCTGCCACGGTATCCCAAACAGACAGCAACCCTTTGACTCCGCATTTGGTCTCTACGACGGCCGGTTTACTGTGGAACGGATCATGGGATGCGAGTTAGAGAACCCGGAGTTTTTCTACCTGCCTGCTTGTCATACGACGGTCGGAGACGAGGAGAGTCCAGACGAGGTAATCCACTTTGCGTCGGCGATGCAGTTTGCAGGGTTCCGGTCTGTGATTGGGATGATCTGGGCGGTGGACAACGCAGATACGAACAAGATCACGACCAAGTTTTACGAGAATGTGTTGGATGGATGTGGTCGACTGGATCACACATGAGCGGCGTTGGCGCTGTAGACGACGATGAACTCATTAGTTGGTATTGTTCCGCTGGATCAACGGAGAATATGTACATATCGGTGCCTAGTCCATGTCAGGTTTGTATCGTTGCCTCGTACTCATGTATCTAATGTGTCTCTTTGCGTACATTTGCTATTTGCCATCAGCATCGAACGTGTACATGTCTAGTGATGTGGACGACTGGTTTTTGAACCCCTGAGCTTCGCGAGCGACGTCCAGAGTTGCTGTCAAGCACGTAGGGGAAGCTGTTGGGCCATCGTAAATATCTCGCTCCCATCGGGCGCGCCCTTGTCTGAATGTGAAGGTCAGGTCGGGGAGACGGGATGGGAACGGTTTCGAATCCACGAGGGGGACCAGAAGTACCCACCATTATTTTGATGCTCAAGTACGTCATGCTGGGAACTAGCCAGCCACAGTGAACGCGCGGTCCTTCGCCATGTATAAAGCATCTAAGTCTGGAATGAGCGACACAGATCAAATCATTGAGGATAGCGAGGCTCCGTGGCTACAAATGACTTCTCGGTCGAGCTGGAACCTGAGACCTGAGCGATCTCGCCGCTAGAGTTGGCGGATCGTCGTCTCGACTCGCGCTGTGCCGCCGTGGATAAGTTTTGCGTACGGATTCAAGCATAAGGAGCCAAGTTGACCGCAATTTACCCCAAATTTCTGTGTCACCTGCGGCATCGGCGGTCAAGAACTGACTCACGGACACATGCCACCTTGAAATGAGTACCTTGAGTAAGCCTGACAATCGGTGTTCGTCCCGGGAAGATCGCGTTAAAGTGCTGCGTGCCTACAATGCAAACGAGAACCACCGAGTTGTGGATGCTAATGAGTTATATAGCGCGACCTGCAGGATGGTCGCCGTGGGACTCGTGGATTCATGTGTTGCATCGTGACTGACTGTTCTCGTCGGAAATTCGATGTGGTTGCCGAACATGAAGGAATATCAATTTCGTGTACGCGTTCCCTCGGAGTCTGTGTTGTACACGTACAAGATAAAGTAGCGACCTCAGCTGAAGACATTGCAAATATTTCGACCTACACCGGGGTAGAGACTGCGCGAGCGAGGGCGCCACTTGCAGCCAAGATAGCTGCAAAAATGGGAGCTATGAACTTGGCGACCGAGAGTCTGTACAGTGAGGCTATCACTATGTATATACGATATGTCTCGAGTCATGGATAGAACGGCTCACCTCCGTGTCAGGCTAAATGGCGGTCGGGATGAACGACGAGTAAGTTGAAAGTCCGTGAGCATCGTCACGCTGGGAGTGGGGTCAGAATTCAACCGTTCACGTGGGAAGCAGTTGGTTGATCGTAGCGACTGTAACGTCGTCGTCGCGTACCAGGCGTTCGCGTGCGTGCGTATATGCTCGCACTCCTCCGGAAAACGTTGTCGCTGCCGTGGGACGTTGGAAAGTACGAGATACGCGAGTGTCCACGAGTCCACGCGTATGCGTACTCGTTTCCTGTGCCACCCAGCTTCGCCGTCGTGGGAGGGCAATCAGGCGTGCCCCCTTGTGCATGCGTGTCGTGGGTAAAGGTAGGCGAACAAGCGCGTCACGAGCGACGGTGATGAATGTGCCAGGACGAAGGCGAGAGAGGGCGAGGGGGCCCGGGGCGGGTCAGTGAGCAACCGAGTTGGTGCGTGCGCCCGCTTGGACACATAAGGAGGGGTGATGTGGGGAAGGCGAGGACGAGGGAAAACAAGGGAGGTAACGACGGACGGCGATCGTCGTATACTCTCGTTGTGCCGAGAGCACACGGCAGTCGTCGCACGCCGTCTTGGATAGGGCGAGGGAGGTGACGCGGACGACTGGGGCAAGGGCAGTCGCCATACGCCGTCCCCGACGCGTTGAGGAGATGATGGACGAAGTGGGAGAACGAGGGAGGGGGCTGGCGGGACAGGAAGACGGGCGGAGTGACGGTGGGTGCATGTGCGTCACGAACGAGGACGAACAACGTGGCGAGAGTTTGCCACATGTCTATATGTGTGTCGAGCTCAGTAGAGTGTGTAGACATGATGGGGTGGGCGAAATGAACAAGTTGAGAGAAACAGCCTCGGAAAGATTTGGCAGAGGGCTGGTGAGGGGAGTGGCGAAAAGAAAGTCTAAACGAACGAGCAGAGAGCTGCGAGGCAGTACTACTACTAGTGGACGAGAGCAAGCGCGGTCACCACGCCACTTTCAAAGTTCTCTCCAGACGTCGTTGCCAGTCACTAGTAGTATCCCTCGAACGACGTCGCACACGATGGCCACGACAAAGACGGCGACGGCAACAACCATCACCACCACCGTCGAAGAAGAAGGAAAACTCCTCAGCGAGTCCCTGGAAAAAGTAAAGATTCAGGTCAGCCAGATGAAGCGTCATCTTGTGCGTCCTGGGCGGCGGCACCGAATTCGCCCTCGGAGCCATCATCGCTGACGTCCTGCCACTTGTAGGACAACGACGAGTTCATGGACGCGCTCAAGAGCGCCATTGGTATCATTCTCGCCGAACTGCGCATGTCGTCACTCTCACCAAAGCAATGAGCTCTGCAGGTACACGCGTCCAGCTCTCTCGAGTTCCTCTGATCACATGTGTCGCAAGACATGGCCAGCTTCGACACCCTCCGACACCTTTCAAAAATCCTGAACACAGGATTTGGTTATTTGCAATGGGATATGAACCGGATCTGTGTCGGAAAAGACAACGAGTGCATCGCACGTATACTTGCTATCATTCACGATTATCACAGGACCGCCACTGGCAGCGTGCTGGAGTTCGGAGAAGGAAGAGGGGAGAAGGAATCGAGCGAGACCGGGTAATTTACGAATTTGCGTGATTTCAGATCGCAGATCTACATTGAGACTGCACAGCGTGTTGTGCTGATCTGGACCTTGTGAATGAATTGTGTTGCACATTTCTGATGAGAGTCGAGTAAACTCGTCCGCAAGGGACTGTCCTTCCTGGCCCGACGCGATGACATCTTCAAGAGGGGAACGGAGACGAGCAACCTGAGTCCAGAATACACCGCGACCTTGCTCGAGGAGCTCGACCGCTTTCTTGGCACATTGATTGCGGAGACAAGCAGAAAAAGCATCGATTGCTAGGGATGCAGCGAGGTCCTTGAAACTCTGGAGACGATTGGGTAGGGATGGTAAAATGGCGAGATGCTGAACAAGTAGTCGAAGAGATGTTTCATATGCGAGAAGGAGTGTGGGATGGCGGATATCCTCAGCTTCCGTGATCCATTGCTTGGTAGCAGAGAGATCTTCTGGTGAGAATGTTTGAGAAATATTTGACAATTCAGTGTAGAGATTGAATAGATCCTCTCTGTCCTTCAACTCGTTCGACTGGCTGAAGCGAACACGGAGACAATCTACAAGTTTATATAATAACCATGATCGGTCGGGATGGCCAGGTGGGCAAAGGTCGAGGGCTTGTCTCGCGAGGATGATGGCCTCATTGAGGTCCGTCATTTCTCCAAACCGCTTGTAACGATGGCATAGATAGGGTGCGACATTGCCCAACGAGGTTGATCGACCCGGGTGCCCTGACGGGTAAAGGTTGAGGGCTTGTTTCCCGAGGATGATGTCCTCATTGAGGTCCGTCATATCTCCAAGCTGGTCGTAACGATCGGAGGTATAGTTTGCGACATCGTTCAACGACGATGATCGATGCGGGTACCCTGAGGGGCGGAGGTCGAGGGCTTGTCTGCCAAGGATGATGGCTTCATTGAAGTCCGTCATATCTCCGAGCCGCTCGTAACGAGTGCAGAGATGGCTTGCTACATTTTTCAACGACATTGATCGTTGCGGGTGCCCTGACGGGCGAAGGTCGAGGGCTTGTCTTCCGAGGATGATGGCCTCACTGAGGCCCGTCATATCTCCAAGCCGCTTGTAACGAGTGGAGAGATGGCTTGTAACATTGTTCAACGACTTTGATCGACCCGGGTGCCCTGACGGGCAAAGGTCGAGGTCTTCTCTCCCCAGGATGATGGCCTCCTTGAGGTCCGCCATATCTCCAAGCCGCTGGTAACAAGTGGAGAGATAGAGTGCGACATTGTTCAACGACGTTGATCGATTTGGGTTCCCTGACGGGCGAAGGCCGAGTGCTTGTCTCTGGAGGATGATGGCCTCATTGAGGTCCGTCATATCTCCAAGGCGGTCGTATCGATCGGAGAGATAGAGTGTGGCACAGCCCAAGGACGTTGAACGATTTGGGTGCCCTTCGGGACAAAGCTCCAGTGCCTCTCTGCCATAGATAACTGCTTCCTCAATGTCCTCCACCGCTCCCAGATGGTTGTATCGATGCCAGAGATGACTGACGACCAAGTTGATCTAGCGAGCTCCATCGTTCTTCGTGACTGGGTGGGCAACGGTCCAGTGCTTGGCGATCAAGGACGATTGCCTCGCTAATGTGGTCCGTCCCGTCCCCTTGCTCAAACTTGGCGAACGTTGACTTCGCTTGTGCAAGTATCTGCTTGACTGAAACAGTCGCATCTCCAATCGAGTCCCTCCGGCCCCCTTTCTCTGTAAGGAGGTTTTGCTCGAGAGGAATTCCATCTTGTTTCAGTGAAGGTACAGGTCGTACGCTAGGTCTTCGAACCCAGAGCCACACTCGGAGGCGATTTGTGCAGCGAGGAGGAAGAGACGGAGGGCGAGGGAGGGAGAGTCGACTTGTGTCGCAAGGATGGAGGTGCATTCGCGCACAAACTTAAGAATGGTGGTCACTTGCGATTGTCAATCGTCTTCCTATTCGTTGTCGAGGTTAAAAATAATCAATACAGGAAAGTGCGATCTCACCAAATGTTCACGAATCTTGTACCGCCGACAGAGCTCGAAGTGATGAGCGCTGGGAACGTATACCGCATTCGCCCGCCTCCAGCCTCGAAGTGCCGACATGCGGCTTGCAGTAGCTGTGCGAGTGCGGTGCGCCAGTCAGTTCTTGACTCTCTCCACCCAAGGAATCTGTAAACCCACCTCAAACTGCACCCCCAACCACTCAGCCTTAAATAGATGCACCATCCGTGCTACCCACCCCTTCTCCTCCGCCGTATCCTCCTTCTCCACCGCATACGGTCCCTGTCTCCGTATCTCCTTCGCGTCCTTTACCGGCCCACCACCGACGGCAGAAGCATCCGTCTGATCCTTGATCAACACGTGACACAGATCCAAGACTCCATCCACGTCCCCGGGGGTCTCGATCACCGTCTCGTTCTTGAGTTCGAGACGACGCTGTGCGCGATCGAACGGCGCGTGGAATAAAGTTGTTGTGTCATGAGCGGGACGTAGCGCGAGATGGCGACCAATGTGAGCACGGGTTGGTACGAGTTAACCGGGGCGACGAGCAGCGCTGCGAAATTTGCAGCCGTTCGTGGAGCGTGCAGATCCGAGCTGCATCAGATCGGCGTCTGGAGTAGACACATATATATAGACATAAAACGTACCTTTCAGAATACTCTTTGATTTTGCTGTGCGCAAAGGCCAAAATCTTATCCACGTATTCAAGTCTGTCAGGGTAGCAGCTAAGGGACAGATTCGTGAGCGAGACCAAGAGCGCCGTGATGTCTTGTATTGACAAGTCTGGTCGAGCCTGCGACCGCATTGTCAGAACGTCACTGGGTCGTGTATATCCACTGTGTACCGGCCTGTAACTGCTGGCCGGTAGCGGACGAGACTACCTGAGGACCCGCACACGCGGTATTCACCTCTTCCAGTAACCTACCGTGCCGATTGCCCGTGTCACGAACGAGACCAGTGTCCCGCGCAGTAGCCTTCACCTTCGTGCGCAGCCGCGTTGGTATCTGCCCAGGTGGCGGAGACGCGGCTCGCCTGCCGCCTCCCAGTAGCTCCTCTTCGGTCTGGGGGTTGGCAAGGAGTTCAGTGAGGGCGTCGTGGTCGCCAGAATCCATCTATACGAAGTGAGTATTCGAGACGGAGGGGAAAGAACATTGGCGCACAATGAAACAAGTCAGAGTCTTACAGCGCCATGTGCGCGCTTCCTGAAGGACTTTATACCTCGCGGTCAACGATCCCTGTTGGCAAACATAATTGAAAAGGATGCTCTGCGATCAATCGATCTCGGGCTCCGCACTCACCACGGACATCCAGCAATGTTGTAGGGAAGCACCTTGATATGTGGCCGTAATTGTGAGCGTCTTTGTCGGCCTCCGCGAGGGCGAGATTTTGAGTCGATGGTTGCCAACCCCGAGGTTCCACACGCACGATAAATTGAAGGATGCTCTGTGAGCGGTTACGTTTTTCTACTGTGTCTCAGTCAGCGAGCTTGGTGTGAACAGAAACCTTACCGTTTGTTGCTGAAATGGAGGGCCTGCGGAAACTTGAAGACTAGTATGAATACGTCTGGAATACTGTGAGGCGGGTGTTGGCCGTTCAGAGATAGACTGGTGACCATTCACGTCCAAAAGAGGCAATGCTGAGGCGAAGCATGCCGTCGTCGATGGGTGAGCGGCTTCACACGATAACGTGACTGTTTTGTCTGTTTTGGACCTTTCATCTGTGTAAGATAGTCCGGCCCGAATCTTGCTGTAGGATAACTTAACATAAATGAGAGTCCGCACAATTCACACACGCAAGGTGCTGCGCCGGCAACGCCGGCCCTTTTCTAGTCATGATAAGTCACGGAGAGTGAGGCTACACGCCCGAGAAGATATAGTGATCTCATACTATCTGTAATCTCTGTAGTTTATAATAATACAATATATTGGCCCCCCGTTTTTCTCATCGACTTCGCTGCTGCCGTGAACATACTTCCGAGTCGGATCCGGTGGATCTGTCGGCTTCCCTGGTCGACACATCTCGCAACTTTCGCCTCACC